>MQRK01243023.1:5449-31217 GCA_001938485.1 Girardia tigrina | reverse complement strand
ATATATATATATATATATATATAACAAAAAATAGCCATTTTTCCAAACATTTATTTTTATTTTGCAATACTAGTTTCACCATATTGGCATCTTCAGTTGACTAATTGAATCAATACGCGTTCAATGTTGTTTTTGTTGATTGAAACTCTCATAAACAAAGACGTTTAGGCAAAAAATTAACAGCAGCACCAGTGTCCGGAACACACATTAAGGTTACTTCTCTGTCAAAAAATAGGGATCATTTTAACTGTATGGCCTGTATAAACAAAATACGAATCATTCGATTCTTCAACCTCACACACACTTGACGGAGTTTCTTGTGAGCTATTCTGATAACTAGGTGCATGAGAGCTTGCAGTCTGTTCTTTACTGACACATCTAACAGAGTGATTCGAAGTAATGTTTCTCGCTTTTCGAGAATCTCCTGAAAAGCCATTTTTTTGAAACATACTTTGTCAAAATGGCCCATCTTTCCACCAAAGTGACACATTTTGTCCTTCGCAGGACAACCATTTGATCATTGTTCAAAGTTACCACAAGAGAAACATCGACTGTTTTGATGATTTGATGTTGACTGATGATTCGCAAAACACTGTTGTAGCTTTGATGCAGAATGCGAATTCACCCCTTGTTTGGCTATCCGATGTATTGGAGCGATCAATTTGGTCTCATCTGATTTAACCTCGGTACGGTTTGCGTCATCATGCTCAATCGCTTACGCTTTGTTTATTGCGGTGTCAAAAGTAAGTTGTTTATGATCTTCGATTAGAAGACGCTCGCCTATGCGGTCATTATAAACTCCAGTGATAAAAACATCACGACATAGAACGGCAGTTTGGTCACCATACTGACAACCAGAAGCAGTCGTCGAACCTGGCTGAAAATGGGGCAATTGATTCAGTGCTTGGAATGCATAAAATATTTTCAACTTAAAAATACAGGATCACCTCCGCAAAAATACTCTTTCCTTTAAAGTGTGAAAATCGTTGATTGGTTGCGCGAGACCATCATAAATTGCAAGTCCATTTGGTCCTTAAAAATGAATAGCTACGTGAAGTTGTTTCCTGTCTTCTACATCATTGATAGCGAAGAAAGTTCCCAATTGGCGAATAAAGAATTCCCAATCTGAACGCTTTGGATTAGCTGCGAGCACTGGCGATACCACAATGTTATTCATTATTTGAATTAAAAATTCCACACGACTAAACGGTAAAACAAAACGCAAACCAGTGAAAAAAAACCGTTATAAATATTTTAGTGGGTTCGTTACGATACTCTGCCACCACTGTTGCATTTTCGATATCAAAACCAAAATCGTGATTCAAACGTGTTTCTAAATTTTATTTATAATTGAAATATTAAAACAAAAACTATAAATTCATAATCAAATGAATAATGCCACAGATATTTTATTTAAAATTCTTTGTAATTTACAAAACATGTATTTCATAAAAAATATTTCTAGTCTACTGTTCTACAACCTCTTCATCACATTCTTTCTCCAGTTGTTCTTTTGTTCCTTTAAAGACTTTACAAGGTTTAGAAGTGCAAGTCACTATTCGACGGGACTCTGTAAAATTACATCTACAAAGATTACATCCATCATAGAAAGTTTTAGTTGTATTCTTAGAACAAATGTTTGAATAGGATAGGCATTTGAAATCAAATTCTTCTTCTTCAGATCTTTTTGAACCTCTGATAACATTCAGCATAAGAATGAGAAGAAAACATAATTTCATACTTCTAGGTACCTAAATAAAATTTTTCAATATCTCTAAAAAATGAACAATTTAAATAATTAAAACAATTTTTCTTTTGAATTAAATTTAAATAAAGTTTTCAAAATTTATTCATGATTATTTACCAAATAATGAAAATTTATTTTTCGTATTTTTTGGTAAATGGAAATTAAATCAAATTATTTATTTTAAGGGCATAATTGATTAATTTATAGAAAAAAGTAATGTACATAAAAACAAATTTTTATTAAATTAAAAAAAGTTTAAAAAGCTTTTATGTTTAAGAACAAAGTGTTTGAGGTTTTTGGTCAAGATCAAATTTATTGTCGAATAAGATAACTGATACCTTATGTCTGGGGTGGACAACCCGCGGCTCGAAAGTCATATATGGCCCACTTCAAATATACTTTTTTAGCCCCCGAGCTTCATCACACTTTTACAAAATATATTTATTTAGTAATTGTTAAGGTACTGAAAACATATATATTAAAACATGCATTATTTGTACGTCCAAATGTTCTAAAATTATCTGTGGTAATTACGAGAAATAAATTAAATTGCAAAAATATTACTTTAGAGTCGAAATAATTTTGAGTCAAACATAACGGACGCTACCCTCCAAGCCCAATTGCGATGCTCAAATACTCAAATAAAAATCGATTTGCAAGAGCTAAGTGGAAGAATGGAGAAACAAATATCGCACTAGTAAAATAAATGTTTTAATGCATTTCATTTTTATTAACAACATCAATATGAGTTTTACAACATTTATTAATATCACAAGCGCATTCGCTATTAAACATTTTTTCTTGATCAATATATTTCTGAATTCATACTAATTATTTTCAATAAATGAAAATCTGTTAATAAAAATTATTAATTATAAAGAATCTAATTGGTTCAAATTAAATCTAAACATTTTAAAAAAAGTATATAATAAATTATAATATTAAAATTTTAAATTACATTAAAAAATAAATAATACATTCAAAAATTATATTAAATCTTTTTACTTTAAAATTAAATTATTTATATTTAGTAGGAATCAAAGAAAATATCAATCATCCATCTGGGTAGGAGAGGCACAATCCAAATCAACATACAACATGCACAATATCAACACACAATTCAAAACATTCCTCACAATTTTATTTATATTTATTTATTTATTTACAATGTGCGTTTAGTATATTATCTATGTTTATCACTTTTGCTCACAGACAATAAAAAACTATGTAAGAATATTAGTAAACACAATAATAAAAACTCATTATATTTCAATTTTTCACTGCAAAAAATATCTATGGTGTGTTAAAATCTAATATGAAAGTATATACTTTTAAATGTTGTCCACTGAGTTATGATGGTTTTAAAAAGTCGACCGTAAGATCATTTGAATTGGCCTCTACTTTATATATTACATTGTTGCGTAATATTTAGAAATATATGAAAAAATTATAATAATTACAAATTAAAAATTAATCGACACATACTCGAATGTTTTGTTTCTGTTTTTCCATGCACACACCAGAGTAAAGATCCATGGAGAATTACACTTTTCAGTTATACCATTTTCTTTAAAATTTCTAATAACATCATCTAGTCTTTCTTCAAAGTGTTGTGGCGTCACTAAGACTGGTTCTCCACAAGTTTCTATCTTGTGCAGGGCCGCCGCGTGGATAAGAGGCGCCTTTGTGCCAGATTATTTTCAGCGCCCTTCTCTGAACTGAACCCCCATGTCAAAAACTATGACTTACGAAGTGGGTGATACTCGGTAATCGATTACTCCCACGCGGCCCTCATAATTGGCTCATCGGAGTGGTTGGAAGGCCACAATTCGGTGGATATCGATCGAGTGACAATAATCAACCGGCAATAAATCGACGATGGTCGGCGGTGGATTGCCGTTGACATTGATGAAATTGTGAAGTTTTATCGATTGAATTGAAACGCAGTTGTGATTTCAAATGATGTCAAATCGATTTTTATTTTATAAATCAAAAGCCATTTTTAAAAATCCGCAAAACATTTATTTAAATTTAAAATTTTTTAGCTAACAGTAGTTCGATGAAACAAGCAGTTTTTTGTTTTTTCTATAAATAATTCATATAGTAATTTTAATATATAAGTTATAGGTATAAATAATCATATAGAAATTAATTTAATAAGATTTTATTCTTATAAAAGTTGGCACTACAATATGATTGACATGTTCAAATATGGATCAATTATTTTTAACACTTGTAGCATCTGTATCTTTCAAAATTACTGATCTAGAGAGAAATGATGCAAAATGTATCACTGGCCAAATTCTAGATACATTATTATTGACTGTAAAAGATTTTCTTTGAAAAGTATGATGCGTATTTTTAGATTTATTCTTTAGATTCATTTTTTGAGAAACTTCAGATATTTGTAATTGTAATTTTCCAAATAGGATTTTCTATTCTTTTGTTTACAAATTTCAACAGGATGATTGAGAGATTTGATTCGTCGATGCATTTCGTATTTTATTGAACAAAGAATTCTCATTGATTAAATAGTTTTTTTAACTTTTCAAATTGAATTCTGATGTGAGTTTTCATGGATAAATTGTTGAAATACGTCTTTTTAGTTGCTTGATGGATAATTCATTCATTTTGACAGCGCTCAAAGAAACATATATTTCTCCAAAAATATTCTCCGATGCCGGGATTACTGAATTTAGTCTCTATTTTTGTTACCATTAGATTATTTTTATTCTCAATTCCATTTAGTTTAATTGGAATTTACAACGGTTTTATTTATCGAGGAGCATATTGGAAATTTTAGATCGAAGTCTCATGTTTTGATTACGAAGATGATTCTCAAAATTTGAATATTATTTTCACTTTAATATTACTTTAATATTGCTCTCGATATGTTGATATTTTTACAGACATTTAATATCTCAGTTGACTACAATTAATTCATCATATTTTACTATGAAGTTTAGCTTGGCTTGATAAGGCTCTTCGTATTCATCTTTCTTCAATTTTTAATCTTTTGGCATTGAAAATACCTACTCTTTTACATCATTTTGTTCGTCATTGTTCATATTTTTTTATCTGGTAATGAATCTCAAAAATTCCCCAAAGTCGAACAACAAACAGAACGTAACCTCTTCCTGCTTCCTGTAAGTTGACGCACATAGTAACAACAACATTTACTTTCATGGATTTTTTTTCAATTTTTCAATTTTGACTGATTTGAGGTCGATATTATAAAATACAAATCACTGATAAAATGACGCAAATAACATGGTGAAAAGAAAGGAAATGTCTAAAATGTCAGTCTATACAATATAACTTGAATTTTAAACAATAAATATACAATTCTAGAATTTTTTTTATTTTTATAAAAACGTTAAGGAAAATCTTTTATTTAATTTTTTAGCATAGTGTATTACAAAATAAACATCATCTGAATAAACATTAAAATTCATGACTTATTTACGTATTAACAGAATTATGAATTTTTCTTCCAATTTCAAAATCACAGATCACGGTTTAAATATTCATAGATGACACAAACAAACAAATATATCACAACACCAAGGCTACATTAAACAAATATAGTACACAAACTCGGGTTAAGGAAGGATTAAAAGACGAAAACATTGAAGAGCTAAAAAATATTTCTGTGTTAACTACAGCAGCTCTAACGACATCTACCTTAGAAGTTATCTCGATATAATATTATGTATTGTTGGTGGTTTATATGCTTGTTGCTGGGTGTATATGATTGAGATATTGTGGTACGATTTTTTTATTGAAATTAAACTATTTTGACTAAATTGAATTGACTTAATTCGAAGGCTGCGCTGTATGCTCGTAGCTCGAACCCAGCTCAATAAATAATAAAATAAAGTTTATTGTGATTGAAATCAACAACGATTATTGTGAAGGAATTTTTATTTTATAATCACATGTACACTTTCTCAAAAAATATCGTACATAGACCTTCTGATCAACAATTGAAACAAAATAATTAACTCAACAATATTCTATATTGACTTAACTTTGTATTTGATTATGATATATTTTACTTTTAATATTGTTGAACTTCTTGTAGCTCTTGTAGATTTTTTTAATGAATTTGATTTGATTTTCAAGGGTATTTATAGTCATTTTTTATTTATTTTTTTGAACTTATGTATATATATATATAATATTTATTTAAAATTGTTTAATTCAAGTTATTATTTTTTTATTATTTCAATATTTTTTATATTTGAAGAAATTCCATCGTTCGTTAATGAACCGCTCTTCTGACATTAAATGTCATATTCATTTGATTTGAATCCAACCAAAACAACCTCCAAGAATGCAATTATGAGACGATTGTTTCATCTACCAACACATTCATTCCCCAAACCAAACATGTTCTGGCAAATGAATACAGACAAAGGCCATGATTTGTCTTTAGTACAAACTTTGCCTTTTTCGCCAAATTAAAAATTCTATTTGGGTGTGATATGACAGTACTTTCATGGATAACATTTTTAATTTTGACTGATTTACGGATTAGAATTTAAAATAAAAATCACTGACAAAATGATGCAAATAATATAATTAAAATAAAGGACATATCCAAAACGCCAGCGCCAGTTATCGCTGAAATGCAAATTTATTATTTTTGTTATGGAAAACCTTGAAAATTAAGTTGTAATTTATTATAGTAATAATAGTAATTATAATACTAATAACACTAATAATGATAGTAATAAAAATAGTAAAAATACTAATTGTTAGAAGACAAAGATTCTACTCTAAAATATATTTAATAAACTAACATAAATACAGACATACATTGTTTATATACCAAATAAAAGGAGAGTCAAAAGTTAACCCTGTTCTCGACATCGCAATAGTTGTGTAATACAAATTTAGAAAATTTCTATTTTTTTGATAGCATAATATTTTATTTAATTAATTTTAATTTAATTTTGTAATATCCCACTCTAATAATAATTATAATGGTGACCGGACAATTGCGTAAAGACCATTGTGTACATGAACAATTGCGGAAGAGACAATTATGTAGAGATTATTAAATTATTATTATTAATTATTATTAAATTATTGATGGTTTTAAATGAAATGATGACACATATTCAATTCCAATATTTCACAAATTCTGTTTTATTAACAGTTACTTATAGTTTTAAAATAACAAACTAAAAATCAAAAGAAATAAAAAGATTCATTAATCATTTATTGAAAATTATTGATAAAATTATTTATTAAATTATTTACCGATCTCCTCAGATTCTTGAATTTCTCCCCCTCAAAATTGTATCCATTGATTTCAATCTGTAACGGTTTAGAGTTAGAGATAAATTTAGGGTTAGGATGATGATAAGGGTTAGGAGTAGAGTTAGGGTTACAGCTCAGTTTAGGGTCATAGCTATGGTTAGGGTTAGGGCTGCGGTTTATTTCATGATAAAAAATAATTCATTTTTTAAGTTATAAATTTTTATGTATGCAATTGTCTTTACGCAATTGTCATGGAACCAATTATAATAATAGTAAAAATATTAAAAATGACAATAATAATAATAGTTAAATTAATAGATATAATAAAGATGATTTTATAAAAATACTAAATAAAATACAATGTACTTATATTTATAATATAATAATAATAATATTATTATGACATTTTTAAGATTGTAAGATGATCATCCATTGCCTCTGAACATAATGTTCAAACCATTGATAACCGGCAAACAACTCATTCATCTCTACCTTTATTTATGAATATTTTTATTCCATTATTTGATTTTAAATTTCTTTTTATATTTTATACTCAGGGAACCCCAACAGTATAACCTTAACTATTAGATATTCAAAAAGTAGAACTAGAAATTTCGAAGCACAAGACACTAGCTAACTTTACATGATACAAATTTTGATGAGAAAAGTTTCATACTTAAATGAATTTAATAGATTGGGTATATTAATTGATCACACCCATAGTCAACCATTGACTATAAAAATAATAATATTAATAAGTAATTACTGTTAATATAATTATTCTTTTATTATTACTTCAATTAATGTAATAACATTTTGTTAATAACATCATTTCACTTAAGACACTTAATAGTCATTCATCAAAACCACTTTAAGTGGTTAGTGATAAAGATTGTGATAATTGTTTCCTTTTTCACATATAATGTCAAACAAAATTGTCATATTTAATCAAGAATAACATTTACTCACATTAAACTTCATAAAAGTGAGATCTTCTTTGTTTTTTATATGATAAAATACTATTATTTATAAAAATAATTTGAAGAAATTTTCATCATTAATTTTTTTTAATAATAGTGTAATTTAATGTTATTTTTAGAGAATTTATTATATAATTCAATTAAAAATACTGAAATAATAATATAATTTTAAAATAAAAAAAATAATACTTTAAAATTTTAATTTTTATTTAATAGAATTTTCAAATTTATTTTAAATTTTTATTTATTTATTTATTTTTTGTTTAAATTATTTTTTCAAAATAATTTCATCAATTATCCCATTTTTTAATTACAAAAGTTATTTAATATTTGTTGAATTTATATTTGTATTAATAGTTTAAATCAAAAATGTTCTTTTTCTACGTAATTGCCGCTGTCATGTTCTTCCAAACAGTTTTTATTGAAACAAAAGAAGAAGTCAAGATGTTTCGAGCCGAATGTGTTAATTCAAACGAAGTCTGTGCAAAATATCCAGGAAAACGTTTTTATGATGGCTGCAACTATTGCTCTTGCAGTACTTCTCCGAAGTTTAAAGGTGCAGCATGTACTATGATGGCCTGCCCACCTTTTATTGGTACCAAGAAGGAGCACAAGAAATATTGCAAAGCACGATTGGCAAAATATAATAAATCAAAATTATAAATGAAATATTAACATTCATTTTATATTAATATATCAATTTAAATCTTATCTTCTATAAAATAAACATGTGTTAATCGATAAAGTATTATAATTATAACCTCTTTCCATAATTATAGGTTGAATTTAAATTAAAAACTCAAATTTGAATGCATTAAACTTTTGAATTAATAATTTTGAATTGACAATGATAAAGTTTACATAATTGTTAACTCTTGAAAAATATCGATTGAAGTGACAATCTAAATGTATTATCACTTTTTAAATTTTAAATATATTGTTAAAATAATTTAAATTTTTAAAATATATTTTAGTATAATGTATTTCGACGGCTTTTCTGATGACTGAGTATGAGTTTGTTACCGTTTATATATATAAACGAAATTATTATATAATTCTTTACGTAAAATTAAATGAAAACTCTTAACAAATTGGTTGAGAGTGCCACTCGAACATCGATTTAGTGATCATGAGATCTCAATTACATTTATTCACATGACATTCCCAATACTTTCTAAAATGTTTGTACAGAATCGGTAAATTATTTATACTCAAGTAACATTTACAAGTTTTCATGTGCCCAGAAATATAACTTTTATCCCTTAATAAGCGTGCTCTTGGACTTCTTTAAATGTAATACAAATGTAACTCCTTTAAAGAATAATGGCTTAAATGATAACATATTCTGAATTTTACGTTTCTGAAGTATATTTTTTTAATTTTAAACATTATTTTTATAGTTGAATATGCAATTCTTTAGATGTTTGAATACTTTAGACTAAGGTAAGCTAGATGTATAACTCGTTTTGAATGTATTTTCAATGTTAAGACTCTCCTCAACTTTATGCATCACTTTTCCATTGACATGTTAAATAAATTGGCTGATTAGACTGAGCACCATTAATTAGCTCTCTTTCAATTATTTTGTTTAATGTCAAATCAGAGTGAGTTTATAATTGAAAGACTTGAAATTGCTATTCAATAATCTACTCATAGATTTAATAAAAATAAAAGAAAGAGCCAAAAGCGATAAAACAAGGCTTTAATCATATTTCTTTTCCATTGAGATTCATGGAAGCTTCCTGATGATGTGTATAAACCAGCATAAGTTTTATTACAATGTTTTTATGTATTAAAATGATCATATTTCCTGTCAATTAAAAAATAGAGAAATATTAATTTACTATTTATGCCCTCTTCAACTTTTAAAATGAATCGGATGAATTGAATTCCTCTAATTAAGAAACAGAAAAACCTTTTCATGAAATCAAAGTATATACCCTTGAAATCATAAGTTTGTTTGTATGAGGACTAGTTGTTTTGGTGTTCATCAAGATATCTTTCAGAACTGAATTTTCTGGTAGAGGCTAAAAAAATCATTTTTAGTTTCAAATATCAGCTTGAAAATTTACTGTTCTTTGTTTTATGCGTGTGTGTGGGTTTTAGATCAATCTACTAATCTACTAAGGTTCTAAATGGTTCTAACTTTTGAAATATTGACAACATTTAAGACTAGAAAGTTGCAGTTTATTATTGAAAGATTTAAGGAAATATTTTAGAACACTTCCTTACATCGGTAATTTTAAACTTATTTTTCGCATATCAAGCTGAAGATTTTAACGATAGCTTAAGGGGAATCCGCATCAGTATGCCTTTTTCGACTGTTTAGGGGGTTTGAATCGAGTTGAAGAAAATTGAGCATTAGTAAGAAAAAATTATTAACATCACATTTGGTTTCGTCAGATAATTGATAAAATTTCAACTGATATTTGAAGTTGATTTAATTATCAATTTTTTATTTAATTTCTTAGGGCATGATAAAGTGATATAAGTATTGTGAGGAATGTTTTGAATTGTTTGTTTATATTGTACATGTTGTATGTTGATTCGAATTGTGTCTCCCCTACCCAGATGGATGATTGGTATTTTCTTTGATTCCTACTAATTGACAATAATTTAATTTAATTTTAAAGTAAAAAGATTTAAAATAATTTTCGAATGTATATTTAATTTGTAATGTAAATTAAAATTTAAATATATTAATTTAATATGCACTTTTTAACAAAATGTTAAGATTTAATTTTAACAAATTATAATATTTATAATTAATAATAAATAGTTTTCATTTATTGTAAAATTAGTATGAATTTAGAAATATATTAATCAAGAAAAATGTCGCATAGTGAAGACCGTTTGAATAAATTTTGTCATGAAAATTCTACTTGTGATAAATGTTTGAAAAATCATATTGATGTTGTTAATAAGTATATTTTGCAAACTTAAGTGAATCAATGGAGTACTATGATATACACCGGCATAAATGGGGTTTAAATTGAAATAACTGACGAAATATGGTATTTAGGTTTCAATTAAATACTTTTATTTGTTTTTCAACATATTATTTATATAACTGAATTTAATGAATGTTGTTGTCGGATTTTTATCAGGGATTTTTCTTTTCTTTGTTTTGTGTCAAAACAGACTACCGAGTGTAAAAAGTGATTACTGTTAAAACACTTATAAAATACCGTATTTTTCGTGTATATGTCCCCCTTTTTTGTCATAATTTAATAAACATTTAACACGAATTTTCAAAAATTACTAAATATTTGAAATATTTCTCTAACACAAAAGATTTCAATTAATTTTATGTAATGAATTAAGGCAGTTTTTTGAACTTTTTTCCAGAAATGAACACCCAAAAATAAGGGGGATCTTGTACACAGAAAATACGGTAAATATTTTCTTTTGTTTGATAGTTTTGTTTTAAAAAAGTGTGATAAGTAAAAAGTAAAAATTTAGGGATGTTTTTTTTAAAAAAAGTTTTTGAGTAAAAAAGAGTTCCAATACAATTAAATATTCGAACATGTTTTGATATCGTTTTATATTCTTTTCTTAATAAATTCACAATGAGTTTGGTAATTGTCATATCATTGAGAATAATCAGTCAAAAAAGTTTCTATTCTTTCGAACCCGTAAATAACGAAACAGACCAAAATAATAACGATCATGATAATCGATTGATGAAGGAAAACTCATTTCAGAGAAATCCAATCAAATTTATATTCCGAATCAAAAGACAAAATGGAGAAAAATCGATTTATTGGTGTAATTTTTTCGAAGGCAATTGAAAGCTTGATAATTTGTTGATTAAAACCACCAAAAACAGCTATCTCGGAGATTATTCTAGACATCCTAAAATATAATGTAAATTGAAATACTTTTAAGTCACATACGAAATTCAAATGAAATCCAGTTAACACAAAAAATTATAGCACGTTTATATTGACAGCTTAAGACAATAATTCAATCTTGCGTTTGTAGATATAACTAACATTTGACGGATTCAAACGATGTTTACTTAAATTTTTTTTACATTTATGTGTATCATGCCACACATCAAAAAATGTTAAAAAAGCAATAATAAAACGTAAGTGATTTTTAGCTTAATTATAAAAATTATTACAGAAAACAAAAACATATTTACGGGGGACATTTTTGCAATAAAATGTCTCAAGGTATGAATTTTTATACATAAATATAACAATATCAGCTTTTAAACATATGCCCATTAATTTTAAGGAGAGAAAGTTAAAAAAAATCAACCCTCTACTAACCATATCACATTAGGAAAAAAATGTTTAAAAAAATCTTAAATTATTATATAATTTATATGAATTGAACCAGCATAACTGATACGTTATTCAGGAAAACATTCCCATTCTCCGTGATGTTAATGTTTTTTGTTTGTAACTATATTTAAAATATAATATATTGTCATAAGCACAATACAAATCTTAAATATTTGGTTTGGATACTGTGAGAATGAAAAGATATTTAGTACAGTTTCATTAAAAATAAAAAGAAGGAATATTTTACATATTAAATTATGTTGGGTATTACGATTTCAATCTCATTTTATTCTTTATTTATATTCAACTACTAATCTGACTCCAAATGAAAACAAAAGGTTTCTTCCAACAATAATATATGAAGAATGAACAAGACCTTTTAATAATGTTATTTCTTGATCGAAGATTATAATGAGGTTCATCAACTTGCAATACCTTTTGCATCTATTTGCATGAACTACAATGATTTCCGCGTTTTTGTTATTTGCCGGTTGCAATCTAACGTTAGTTGGAGTTGTTCCACAAACTCGTTAAGGTCCTTTGAATGGCCTTGGTAATTTTGGTGAAAGTCCTTTCTTAGGTTCAGGTTTATTTAAATAAACTAAATCTCCAATTTTGAAATCATGATCCTTGGCTTTTTATCATACGCTGATTTAAATTCCTCTTGATTATGTTTGATTTTTAACCCCGCTCTTTCCCAAGCTAATTGTATTCTTTCCTTCATCAAAGTTTTATAGTCAGCGACATCCATAGTATTAGAGTTTATTTGTTCATAATTCAAATTGATGGGCATATTAGAGTTACGTAAATGCATGAGATAAAACGGTGTTTCATTTGTAGCCGGATGAACTGCATTATTATATGCAAAAATACACGAACTGATATGTACATCCCAATCAGTTTGTCCATTATTTACGTACGAGGAAATCAAGTTTAATAGTGTACCATTGAATCTTTCTACAAGACCATCCGTTTGCGGGTGATATGGAGATGTATTTAATTTCATTATTCTGAAGTATTCTGTTACCTGTCTAAAAAATTCGCTCATAAAATTTGAACCTTGATCTGTTAATAATTTCTTCGGAATACCATAACGAAATATTATTTCCTCTACGAATACTTTCGCTACTGTTTCGGTTTTTTGATTTGGTATTGGGACTGCTACGGTCCATTTTGTTAGATAATCGCAAAAGACAAGAATGTATTTGTTTCCAAGAGTTGTTAAAGGTAATGACCACATGTAACTTATATTGTTCAAAATTTTCTGAATAAATTATTATGTCATCTATATAAGCTTTCGCATGGTCTATGTCCATCAATACGAAATCGACGCCTCTTTGGAATAACGATGGTGCTCCGGTTATACCAAATGCTAAGATATTGAATTCGTATAAACCTTTCCCATCTTTAAATACCGTTTTCATTTCATCTTCTTCCTTTATTCCAAATTGCCAGTAACCGCACTGCAAATCAATTGTCGAGAAAATTTTGGATCGCGCCAAATCGAACATTGTACCAATTAAAGATAATGGATAGGTATCCTTTCTCGTAACCGCATTAAGTTTTCGATAATCAACACAAAAACCTTAAGTACCATCTTTCTTTTTAACTAATAAAATGGGTGATGCCCACAGAGAAAAACTTGACCTAATTATTTTATGTTGAAGCATTCCTTTGATTTGCCTGTCACATTCATCTTGTAAGGCATAAGGGATTTTGTACGGTCTTTGTTTAATTGGAGTTTCGTAGAACAAAGGTATCTCATGTTCTAAAACATGAGTTCTTCCAAGGTCATATTCATGTTTTGCGAATACATGATCATATTTTTGTAATACTGCCATAAATTCTTCTTTTTCCTCTTGAGTTAAATTTGGACTATCCACAACTGGCTTATCATACATTTTAACATTTGAAAGTAACGAATTAACTACCGAAATTTGTTGTACTTTCGAGATTGATCCAATTTTTGTTTTCGGTCTGATTTCCAAAGGTTTTACATCAAAATTGGCAAACCTGACCGGTATAGTTTTTTGAAATACCTTAACTACTCCACTACAAAGTGCTAAATTATATTTTCTCATAAAAGATTTACTTGGCTGAAACAAAAGATCTCCTTCTATATTTACAGGTACTTCGGCACAATGAACTACTTCTGCCCAATATGGTATTTTTAAGTCCTCATTAATAAATACGTCTGTGACCTCATGTAAAATTTCTCCATTTGGGATCGAAAGTAGATTCCCACTAGTTAAATCTAATGAAATTCCTTTTAATTGCTGTAATAAATCCATATCAATCAATAATTGTTCTGGAAATTCCTCACTTATTAAAACATGCATTTTTATAACTCGATTTCCAATTGTAATTTCTGCCGGAATACATCCCTCAATCTTTAAATAATCACCTGTTACTGATTGTAAGGCTTCATGAACTTCAATAATGTCTAATTTTTCTGATGTCAATAACATTTTTTCATTAACTATAGTTACTGAAGATCCGGTGTCTACCAAAGCACGAATTTTTCTGTTATTAAACAATACCATCATTGTTGGTCTCCTTCCGGATTTAGTTTTAATAGTAAAAACATAATTACTGGGTACTTCCCATTGATTCATTTTTTTCAATATTCCTATATTCATTATCATCAATCTTTTCTATATCTGGATTAATTGGTTTCATTTCTTTCAATTTAATAAATGGATAGGAAGGAAGAAGTGTTAAGTTTGCAGGGGGATAGTATAAATTTTGATCCAAAGTTTCTTGATTTCTCAAAGTTTGAATTTGATTTTCATATGCCATCCACTCATTTTTGGATACTCCTGTTGATTGAACTTGATCTGTACCTGTTATCTCGTTTGCATTATCATCTACATTCCTTCTTCCATCACTCGTTGTACTTGGATCACTAAATGAATCATCTGAATTTGACTCAAATTGTACCTTTTTATTTTTTTCCTTTCCGATTTCGACGACTTTTATATTTTTTACACTGTTTAACTGTTGTTTTAATGAGTTAATTTCTTTATTATGGTGATGGATAATTAAAAATATCGGTAAAGTGGGTACACATCCCACGATCAATTGCCAAGATACACCAACCATTGTATACAATTTATAAGTCGACAAAACTTGTGTTAAGACAACTTTTAACAAAACATATATCACATAAACACCAATAAAGCCTGCACATGCCTGACCAAAGAAAACAAATTTTCCCCAAATCTTTTTTAGAGTATTATATGCTGCTTTTTGATAATGATCAACACTTAAAATATTATCATAATTAACCTGACCAACACCTCCTGGTAGGACAGTCTCAACAATTTCTGTTATAACTCTTTCTCGTTTTGAAGGAAATAGTAAATTTCTTCGAGCATCCTCCACTTCTTCAGGCAAATAAATACCTGTTGTAGACATTTGATCCAAAGATGTAAAGTTTATAAGATAATCCAATTTTGTCAATTCCAATTTTTCGACATTTTTCACTTCTTTATTGTTTGGTAATGAAATGCACGTGTCAGGAGTCACTCGATATAATGGAGCTGTAATATAATTACAATGTAATAATACTGGTTTAGTACGATTTTCAGTAAAAACCCTTGTTATAGGTTCCACATACCTTAATTGTCCCTGATAACTCACTGGGAGTTCGTTAGTACACTGATTTAGCTTAATTAGTTGGACGGAAACTTCTTTACATTTATAAGTATATAGGACTTCTCCCATCACTCTACCGAATACTCCATTTTCTGAAACTAGCATTGGTGCTACTAGGGTTGGATTTGTGAAAACTAAACCTATCCGGTTTTTCAAAATTTCCCTATTAAGCTTACAATCATTCAATATTGCTTCTCGATAAATATTCTCAATAGTAAATTGGTTAAAATGAAATGCAAAATCAATTTTGTTACTTAGATATTGTGATAATTTCACATCAGCATTATGTACAATTCCAGCATCTGGAAGTTTTTATTTGGAAACATATAAACCTTTATAATTCGTAGTGTAAATCATTTTTCCACAAAACTTCTGTTTATCTTTCCTAATAAACCTCATTCCATCGGATGTAAGCGAGGACATTAAAACAGTTGCTAATTTCTTTTGAATTATTGGATATGCCTTTCTAGTTTGGTACTTTTTTGGCTTTAAAATATCCGGTCTTTCTCTAATTTACATGCCCTGAGCTTCAATAAAGTCTGTTGATTTCAAAAATGCCAAATTGCACTCTTTGTAATTAACATTATACAATAAAACTGACTCTCCAGTCTGACAACTTGATTCTCTAAAGTTGCAAAAAGGATGTGATTGTAATTTTCCAGTTGCATCATCAAATTTCTTCATCATCAATATTCTCCAGAGGTACTTCCGGTTTACATTTTATTTCATTTTCGGTGATCATTGGTATAATTTCATTAGTATTCCTCATAACCTTATTATGTATAAAATTTTTATCATAATCATTAATATATTTTCCCATGAAAATCACTTGAATTTGATTTATGTCACCATCTAAAATACCATAATCATAAACGTAATCCTCATCTTCTAATTCTTGATTTCTGTAAAATAATTTAATTGTTCCAGAGTTGTCTAGTATTCGTTTTACTTTTTCTCTAAGTTTTTTAACTTTAATACACCAATGTTCAGCTACATAAACAATACGATTGTCAGGTATATTTAATGCTAAAAATATTTTTGATACATTTGAATTTTCTTTACGAAGATACTTCGAAAATTTCTTTAGAAGATCCATAATGTTAGAGCTAAATTTTATAATTTTTTGTATTTGGGCTACCAACAAAGGTTTAATTAAATGAATTAATCTTTCAGATACCGTAAACGTATCAATTTCCTTTAATAAACTAATAATATATTACATATCACCATCAAGATAATGACATTTAAATTCATTAATTAATCTCAATGCAACATCTTTTATACGCATTTCAGTTTCTAATTCATATTTCTTTTCAATATCCTTTTCTTATATTTTAACTTTCACATTATTATATACAAAGGTAATATTCCATAATCTATTAAATATTCATCATGTTCCAATACTTGATTGTTAAAGATCAAAATACAATTTTCAGCTTCCATTTTATTTATTATCAACTCTTTTAAATCATTAACCTTACTCTGTGGTGATAAATCTACCATAGTAACTTCTCTTCCGCAACTATTAATCATAATTTCAAGTTTTCAAATATTAAAATCGGTCTTAATTCTTTTCCAAGATTTTTCATCAATAACTTTATTTTATTTTTTGAATTGTCATTATCATGTAAATAATTTCAAAATAATACTATGCTTCGACAATAAATAAATTTATTGAACTGGATTCAGTTCCTTTGATTCCTGAAGTTTTGAATAAAATTCATGGAAATTCTGTTATCAGTAAATTAGACATTCGAGCTGCCTATCATCAGGTGCCGCTGATTGACGGAGACCAATAGTATACAGCGTTCGAAGCATATGGCAATTTACTCGGCTGCCATTCGGTGTCACATATGGAGTAGCAGCGTGTTGCCGAACAATGAAATTCATAACGGAGAATCTTCCTGTAGTAGTCTCCTATTTTCATGATGTTGTCGTCTGTTGCAAAAACTAGACTGAATACAACCATAACTTGGCAGCCTTCACCAAAAGGACTACAGAAGTAAATCTAAATAGAAGGGGTAGCAACAGTGTTTTGTACATTTGATGGAATTCGGATAATTGATATATGTTTTCTCACAAAGCCAAGTCATCGCTCTTTTTATATTAAATAAAATTTTAACTAACTCATTATTTTGCAATTCGGCGAAATCTTGATATTCAATAATTTATATATCAGACAAATCCGCTAACATTGACTGCATCATCCATATCGGGAAATTAATTTGTTTTAGATCAGAAAATCTTTCTTTAAAAATCAGCTGATAGAATATTCAAATGAATGAAAATAAGAAATAAAGTGATATTAAATTCCAATTCCAAATTTTATTTTTGATTTCCATCTTGAAAAATACATGTATTTAATAAATCATCGAGTTTTTACAACAGTTTTGAGAGACAACTATATGTCAAGTTTCAAAATTTCTGTATTATTAATTTTATCAAATAAATTATTAAAACAAATACAATGATTCATTTTATTTTTACTTGTCTGAACTAAAATTAATTGTGTCGAATAATGTTATCAAATATAGGTTATACAATTAATTAATTAATTCGCATTATAATAATAATTTTATCACAAGTGTTTTAATAATTATGTCCGCCACTGTATCAAATTAACACAAACAAAATGATATGAAACATTATAGAAGTTGTGATGGGTCAATTAGGTGCGAACAACTGCGTTTTTAGCAAGTTTTAAAACATCCGGACGGCATGCTCCGCAGTGAACCCCAGAAAAAGTTTTCTTAATGACGCCAATCTCCCAGTTGACATTTCGGTATCGTCAAACGAAATTATGCTTAATATTTATTTACAGCAATTATTTAAGAATTTGCTTTTGTTAAATTTGGCACCGATATCTAGCATTGCATTTAAATTTTAAATGGTCCAGATCAAAGAGTCTATTTTCGAATTGCCATTTTTAACTGTCAAATCATCCCCTGTGGGGCGTGGGCCCCACGTTGGGAAACACTGCTCTAGACAATTAAATTTATAAAACAGATTAGCTTGCTATCCACAATTTGTTTTCGATTTATTCGAGAGGAAGCTTTGAATTTTGGATGTCATTGAAACCCCTTTGACACAGCCTATATTCTTGCAAATACTCTTCTTAAATGTTTTAAATCCTTCAGAAGATGGTATTTTGATTATTTGTTTATACTCTTTTATGTTTTCTTCATTTAGTCCTTTCTTAATCAATGTTTGTGTACATGTTGTTTCTCAATATTTAAACCATGGTATACAGACCAGTTTGCCATTAATGCCAAATAAATCCTAAAAAAATAATTTTAACTGATAAAATCTCCCGCTAATTAACATTTCATTATCTTAAACAATATACATATATCTATTATATATATAATTTTTCGTCAAGTATGAAATTTACTGGCATGATTATAGAACTTCAAATGATTATAATTTGACAATGACTTCACAGTACTTTGCTATTTTTTATGTTTGATTACAACATATCTTGGCTTTTAAACACATCAAAAAAAATAATTAAAATTATTGATAACTTGTTTTAATAATCAGTATTTTAAAAAAAGAAAAAGCCAGAAATTCGAACTATTATGAAGTAAGAGTTCCTACATGGAACATCATCATCAGAAACTATGCGAAATATCAATATTATATTCCTATAAAATTCTTCTACTCCAAACAGTCTCAAATCGGTTCAGAAAAGGTCATTTTATCCTAAATAATGAGTTCTTGCCTAAATAATGGGGGTTGCCCAGTAACACAAGTATACAATAACTAACTGAAGATTACCGTGGAGTGAAATTCATCTTAAAGTGCTCATGATTTATCGCTAAAGTTTACTGTTACAAAGCAAATAATATTTAATCACTTAGCTCAAATTGATAAAGTGCAAAAGTTGGATAAGTGGATTCAACCTGAGTTAATTGAAAAGCTAGAAACAAAAGCATTTAGATGCTTGCTTGATGATGCTTTCTTGTTTTAAATGTGATTAAGTTTTGAATCGAATCTTCACTTGTGATGAAAAATGTATCTGATTTGATAATCTCAAGCTTTCAGCAAGCTTGATGGACACACATGAAGCATCAAACCGCAGTCTAAAGAACAACATTCATCAAAAGAAGCTGGTTGTGAGTGTTTGGTGGTCTGCCACAGGTGTAATCGATTATGACACCATGAAACCTGGTTCGTCGATCACAGCAGATATCTACTACAAGCTGTATTGGAAGATATGATTCCGAAACTCAAAGAAAAATAGCCTAGTTTGGTAAACAGGTGGATTCTCATCTTTCTCAACAATGCAAAACTACATACTGTACTTAGAACAAAACTACAGGAACTTAATTTGAAACTTCTGCATCATCATTCATAATCACCAGATCGAGACCTAAATGACTACTGTTTCGTCATCAAATTGAACAAATTTTTGATAGGAAAATAATTCAATTCCGAAGATAAACGTAAAAATGTTTTCCAAGAATTTATAGATTCTCGGCCATAAAATTTTTATTCAAAAGGCCTCAATAAGCTACTGTTCAAATGGCATAAGTGTGTCGATAAAATGGGTACATACTTTGATGAAGGACATAAATATTTGTATTGGTAAATTATCAATATGTTTTGACTTTAGTTTTACAAATTTCATACTTAACGACCTAATATATAAAAAAAAATAAAAATTATCACATCCAAAATTTGTTTAATAAATCATTTGTCAATATAAAACGTATTTTAAATTAAGTCTTTATTTTCACACCAAAAACTTCTATTATTTGTACAATTGTGATTTCCAACAGATTATGTATTTGCGATTATTTAATTTAAACTGTTGATCCATGTTTGAAATAACCGATACAAAGGAAATTTTGTCCTTATAGGAAATTCTTACTCGATTAAAGTGTATTATTCCTTTGAAGGTTATTATAATTGCTTCCCGTTTTCACATATAATGTTACACATCGATGATATATTAAAACAAAAAAAATGTTTCTTCCAATATTATACACATAATATCTGAGTAAGTAATTTTAGTTTATAAATTATACATTGTATTCAATAATATTTAACAATTTTGATAATATTTTATTGCAATATTACATTTATATTTAAAAATATTATTATTAAAAAAAATCCTATAAAAAGTTTTTTCAATTTTAAGGTGAGGAAGTTTCATTTTACATTTTTACAATTATAATGAATTAGAATTAATGATTTTAAAATAAAAGATCGTACAGCATTGATATAATATTCGAAATAATCTACTTTTTCACAGAAATAAATATTTATATTTTGTAGAAGTAATCGAAAATGTGGATTATTTATTTCCTTGCGATTGCGATTTCTTTAGAATTTGTATTGGTAAAGTCAAAAGAAGAAATTTTGACTTTTCGAGCAGAATGCATTGATGCCAATGAATTTTGTAAAACATACCCTAAAAAGAGGTTTTACAATGGATGCAACTTCTGTTTTTGTGTATCATCAGAAAAGTATCAAGGTGCAGCATGTACAAGGAGAGGTTGTAAACCTTTTGTTGGTACACTTACAGAATATACAATGTATTGTAAAGAACGGCTTTCAAAGTATAATAAAAATTAGTAAAAAGGAAATGAAAGTATAATATAATTTTTAATAAATTGTTGTTATCATTTTACTTTTAGTTATATTAAAATTTGTACTGGACTTTCTTTAAGTTTGGTAACGTTTTATTTTATTTTCATCAGTACTAAAGTAATTCTAACATTTATATTATTTTAATCTTTTCCCTAAAAATATATCACGTTCATCATTAATTATTGAAATTCAACTGTAATAAAATCAAGAATATTTAAGCAACACCAAATTCTGAATATCTCTATCGAAAATATTTTGCCATATTTGAATATTTGATTTAAACATAGGTTGTTGTTATAAGTGGTTTACCATATTTAGAACTATGTAGAATAATACTGGCCATAAAATTATTGATTTTTATAGAACGATTTATTCAGCATCCGTTGCAATCGATTTAGTTAAACATAAAATCAAAAAAAATAGAAAAACATCATTTTTTGTCTTTGAAGAATATGAAGTTAACTCCACTTCGGAAAATAAAAACATTTTTTAGAAATTAAGACTTAAACATTTGAACCTTATTACAAATGAAATTAACCATTTTAAAACTCTTGAAGTAATTCGTAGAACAAAGTTTAATATGACTAAAGAAATTAAGATAACAAGCCATTACTGAACATTTAGAAAACTTTAGGGTATTTCGTTCTTATTTAATAATCTCCAAGTACCATTTTCTTACTTTTTTTCATTTCATGAAATCAATATACCGTGTTTCTCGAAATATAAGACACTGTCTTATATTAATTTTGTTGGAAAAATTACAAGTATAACTTATACTAGCATATTTTCGAAATTAGAAATCTTAGAGTTTTGAAATTTTTAGAAATTAGAAATTTTTAGAAATTTTAGAAATTAGATTTTGGACTAGGTCTTATACAAGGGGATGTATTATATTTAGAGAAACACGGTAGTTCTGTTAGTCCAATAATCAATAAATTATCCATAATCAATAAATTATCTAAAATAGAAATTAAAAATCATCATTTACTTCTAAACTGAAAAAATTCCTTTTTAGTGAAATCGAGAACTAACTATAAATTGAAAGCTACTTTTTTTGTACAAATTTGACTGTCAAGTATGTTATAAGTTGTACATTGGAAAAATACTGGTCATCTCAAAACGAATGTTGCTTTCCGAACTTCGAGATCGCAATTGACGCCATAAAATATATACCAAGTTCTTATTTGCTTCATTATCACACTAAATCAAATTATCAACATTAACAAACGGTACCCAAAGTATTCTTACCAACCTTTAAATCCTCAATTCCACATTATAAATTACATAAAGCCATATCCTGTCATTCGGTTGATGCTTCATCACTATGAAGAAGAGGCATGATGAGATATCTTGGATCACGACTTACAAGTCCAAAATAATTAGTTTACAATGTTAAAAAACCCTTACAAATAACACTGTGTAATAAAATTTTTCCAAAGTTTCTCCCGCAAACGGTTTTCAAATTTTTTGATACTTTTCAACATGCTGGTTTTAAATTTGTTTTCTTTTTTCGTCTCCGAATTAACCTAGGAATTTAGAAAAAAAGAATTTTGCAAAAAACCCTCATTTTTTAATTTTTTCGTTTCAGATTTGTTGTTGTGACCAAAAAATGTTCCACAGGAAGTTATAGTTCAAAATATTAATAGCAAATAAGCTCAAACTAACAAGAATAGCATAACTGTGGATTGTAAAGTCATGTGTGAACAATCAAAAGTGAAGGTTTGAACGAGATTGTATTTGATGTTGTGTGCTATCGTCTCTAATCAAAAACCAAAGGTGATCTCCCATCATTGCTGTATTCCACGCTCCTTGGTACTGTTTCTCCATTGTTTGAAGTGTTTTTTGAGCAATTTTTTTGAAGTGTTTGAGCAAATCACTGATCAGTAGTTGGTACTCGTCACTCTTCTTATTTTTAATTTACTTTGATTTAAAAGTTACAAAAATAGTTTAGTTAACTTTTATTTCGCAAATAAATATCAAACTTTAAATTACTTTTTATTTTATTTCAATTAAATATTTTCATCAAATTTGAAATTAACTTTTTTACTTTATAATAAATATTTACATAAATCTTTTAATAGCCCTACCGTAAAATTTATTTTATTTCTTACTTAAATTAATTTTTTACATTAAATATCTGAAAATCTTATTTTAACATATTTATAACAATATGTTACGGAATGTTTATTTAATAATTTGATAAGATTCAAAAATTTTATATTTTATGAACGCTCCCAACAATTACCATTTTCCTAAACTTGACCGGCAAGTATCACAACTGCCACCCATGATTTGTCTTGATCAGTAACAGGAACACCAAAGTAAGCCTCATAAGCAGTCCATAATTTACAACCTGTTGAAAATGCATATTTTCGTTGTTTTGGAGCTATATAATAACCACATATTTAGCAAAAGGAGTCGTGGGAGATTTTACAAGCTTGCTTGCTCGTCATGGTAGGTAATTGAAAATACTTAATAATTTAAATGAGCTATTGATGCGTTTAAACAAAAGGGAAGTCTGTTGCGTATTAATCTAAAACAGAAAAATAGAAAATAAAGAAAATATTAAATAGCTGCAAATAATTAGATGTTGTGCAAAAACTAATATCATATTCGTAATCAGCATACTTAAATTGTGTAAGGAACATAGAAATTGTTTTGTGGGAAAAAAATGTTACACAGTGTAATCTAAAAAATATAAAAAAATTAATTTAACGAACAAATCCAAATTAAGATGAATACCTGATTCACTCCGATTTCCAAGATAGCCAATGAGTAAGCCTGTCAGCAGACTTATCTAAAAATAAATACCAAAATTAATCATCAGAATAATACTTTTGTTGGTGGTTTATAAGTTTTCTTGCTGGGTATTGATATTTGAATTATCGTTTGAATAATTCTGTTCAAAAAAATTATATTGTTGTGAATTGAATCAACTTAATTCGAAGGCTGCGTTGCTTGTTCGTAGCTCGAAGCCAGCTCAATAATTAATACTGTTAAATTTATTGCAATTGAAATCAACAACGAATATTATAGAAATTTATATTTGATAATCACAAGATATACTCTTCAAAATATTGTACATGGATCTTTTAAATAATAATTGAGGCCGAATAATTGAAAATGAATTGTTGATTAATATTTTTGCTTTGTGATATATTTTTGTTCCAGTTTTTGTATTTTTGAAGGGTATTTATACCCAATTTTGTTTATATAAATAATAAATATATAAAATATAAAATAATATTTAATTAAAAAAAATTCAATTATTTAAATTATTAAAAATTATTATTTTTAAACATTCTTCAACTGTCGTGAAAATCACGACTAATTACTCGCCAACTGCGGATCCCGTCAAAAGGAAAATATGTCAAAATAATATTCAACAATTTACAATTCCATGTAAATGTTTAAAATTGAAATTATTACTAGTCAGAAAAAAATTGTTAATTCAATATAGGCTGCAATTTCTTCTTCATACACATTTTGATTGCTTTCATTCTCCGCTTTAATATATTTACCATGAGGAACTTCAAATTGTCTATCAATTATGAATTCCTTTGGGCGATGAAGTAACGCCGATTGGTGAAACCCATCATCATTCTTCGCCCGAGAGGAAAATTTTCATTTCATTTTCATTTTTTAAAACAATTTTAAGTAAGTTTTAATTTTCATAATAATAATAATAATATTTTAATTATAATTATGATAAAAACAATATTAATAATAACAATAGTACCAATATAATAATATTACCATTTATTAATAATGATAATAAAAATAATAGTAATAATGCTAATAATGCCAATTATAATATGAATAATAATAAAAATTTTAATTATATAAAAATAAATATAATAATAATAATTATACTTATTTCAATAATAACAATTCCTCTGACGAACTTATCCGTCCAAATCAGGAGTACCCTCATAATGAATGGGTCCCTGAGGAGGAAGGAGAAACTCATCGAACAGGAATGTAATAAAATTAATTCTAATAATAATAGTAATAATAATAAAATAATAAAAATAAATAAAGATAAAATGAATAATGTTATAAATGAATATTAAATCCATAATAATAATAAATAATAAATATATACTAAAATTTATATATATTAGGGGTACCCAAATGTTATGTCGTTTTTTTTGATATATTTTTCTAAATCGTTTAACTGCCGCCTACATTATTTTGACTCTACCATTTTTATTTATTAATTTCAGTTA
>MQRK01243020.1:0-12224 GCA_001938485.1 Girardia tigrina | reverse complement strand
TATATATATATATATATATATATATATATATATATATATATTGCTATTGAACAATGCCGGGAACGTTCAAAGAGAATGGCGTATACTCTGTTTAGCTTCTAAGTGTAGAGTTTTGCATTCATAGTATGCCCCTCTAGAACCAGCTCGAAGTGGATCACCCCCTCGAAATTCCACCATACACAGAACATGTCATTGTAATCGAAGTGTCCTTGTTTAACCACATGTTGGGCTGGCATACCAGGGTAAAGCCACTGATTCTCCTTGTTGGGATTACGGAAAAATATCCACTTTTCCTCCCACGTCACAATCCTTCTGAAGAAGCACATGTAATGGGGTAGAGCAAGCAATTTTATTCAGACATCAAGTCGTTGTTGTGCTTGAGTGGCTGTCAGTTCGTGAGGAATTTATCGACACCGTCTATTGACAATGCTAAGATGATGAATATGACGTTGAAAAGTTGGTTGTGCAGAACCAAGCTCTCCTGATAATCTGGTGGCAGGCTTCCAAATTTTCTTCACAATTCAAGAATCGCTTGAACCATAATTGTCACATACGAACAGTGACCGTACCTTCGTCTTCTACTTCCCATATTTCCCGAGCTGCAGCGGCTGAGTTGAAGCCTTTATTTCAGTAATGTCGAAAAAGGATTCTAATTCGTATTTTTTATCTCCATAATCTGATAAGAATAAACAAACAAACGTTTAATAAATAAACCAAGACTATACAATGAGATTTGTCATGCAATACCATAAATAAATAATGTAAAAATCAATAGTGACAAAATAGAATATTCATATAAAATAGCTGTCACAATGTAAGGTAATAGATAAACAAAAAAAACTTTTGAATCACCCTAGTCGCATAAGGTTTTGAATACTGGATTTATCCTCTTAACAAAAATTTAACTCTCCTGGCTTCTAATTTAGCCATCATAAAGATGTATTTTAATTAGGGAATGCAAAGTACTGGATATTTCCAATACCAATATTATCTATAGTCGCTTCTCGTTAAAATTTGTAATACCGGTAAGAAATTATTAATTTACACCATTACTTTAAAGAATATTAGCACAAGAAACTCAAAAGATTAAAACTTAATTAATTATATTGATATAAGCATAAGAAGAACAAACATTCTTGGATCTTAACTTGGTGAAAATGAATTCAACAGCCGAAAAGGCTCTCTCTGCTTAAACACTTAATGAAACAATTATCAATAAAGCTTGATATAAAATTATAAATGTTTTCCCCAGGTTTTTTGTTCCGAAAGCAGTTGCAGTTCTGTTTTGATCATGTATTTGATATTTTGTTGCAGCATTTCAGCTCCGGGACTCTCAGTTAAAGAAGATTTTTTCTGAGTCAGGTGATTTTGTGGTATCTGAATTGTTAATACTTTGAAATTAAAAAAAATCATTAACACTTAACTTTTTTTCAACAGTACAATATGTTTTGCTAAGTTTGTCCTCAGCTTTTATTTAGGCTATTAAAATATTTAAAGTCGTTTATGTAGTTCGACATTGCAGTCACTAACGATTTGCATTACTTTACGGGTAGTTTTACTGAAGACATCGAAGATATTTGGTTAGTGGACACTGCAGTCATAGTTCATTCAGATGTTTGAAGTATAAAATGAGCAAAAAATTCCAAGTATATTATTCGTATTTTTTCGTACCTTTCAGTTTATTACTTAATCAATTATATAAATAAAATTATTTAAAATAGTCGATAACAAGGAATTTAAAAAATTAAAACTAATTTAATTAAAATGAAGCTGAAATTTTTGAATTTTTTTGAAAAATTTCAGAAATAACTGTACATATTGTATAAAGATATAAGTTTGTAATTTTTAATTTTTATTAGCGGTTTTCAAGACTCATAATACCGGTATTATCGAAGATATCTTTATCAAAAATTCCGGTTTTGGTAACACTAATTTTAATTCTCTTTTATTTCATCGATAACCAAACATATCATTTGTTTGAAAATACTTTCTTTTCCCGAATATTTATCAAACTTTTCGTCTATAATATCAACAAATATCCCTGAATTACAGTCTGCTCAGTTAATTATTATCAAGAAGATTCCTGAATAAGTTTGAGACCTCTTCTTCGGGAATATGCGAAGCTAGTGATACTATAATGAAACTTTTGACGCTACGCTTTCTTTACCTGAATTCTTACGTTTTACCGACTGTCTTTTTAACTGGTATATTTTGAATAAATTATCCTTATTGTCTCTTTCCGTTAATTTTTTTTGTTTTATAATATCTATTATCTAAATATTACTAGATTATTTATTTTATTTTGCGTTATAAAAAAGAAGAAAAAAGAGAGAAAGAAAATTATATTAGAGATCAATTAATAATGAGAATCATTCATTCCTTAATTTTCCTTTCTTTCTTAATACAAATCAATAACAATTTTCTTCGTGTATTTTAAAATTTTTTTCATGTATTTCTAAACAATTATTTTATTAATAAGAATAAATAACTACGATTTATCTTATATTATTTAAAAATATTTGTCGAAATTTACAATTGTACAGGATTAAGTGTGCCTTGCGTTTACGGATACCATTATTAGTAAAATTTAAATGTTAGTTGAATTTAGAAGCATGATTTACTGAATAACTTTTAAATTGAAGAAATATATAAATATATAAATAATTATTTTAAAACTGGACCTCCAATAAACTGAGAATCTAGAAGATTTAAAAATTTGAAACTATAAAGTAGGCTACCATAATTTTTAGTGTTTTTTAAATTCGATACTTCCAAAAAGCCTTAACACTCTTGCTCGCAAGAGGTCTCAAATAGCATTAATTCGGCCACATATTCAATTTTATTAGCGATTCTAACCTTCACTTTAATTCAATAAAATTTTTGCTAGAAAAAATTCATTAGTTTAACTTTTAACTAACTACTTTTTTGTATTCACTTGTTTCCTTTCATATATTGTTTGATAAAATGTTTTCAGTTAAATAAAATAAAATAAAATAAAAAGTAATTGAAAATTTTAATTTGTTTTAGAATCAGACTTATTTTTAATTTATTTCTCATAATTGTTCTTTTTTTTCAAAAAAAAGATAATGTTCTTTCAAACCCATTCATTCTCCATGGACTGAAAAGTTAATTAAAAACAGACTTAGAAAACAGGTAAATATTAATTCATTTTCCTTAAATCCTTTTCGAAAAGTTTGTATTCAATGATTTTAAAATAAAATAAATATTATTAAAAAATAATTTAATTATTATTAATATCTAAGGTATTCTTTTATAAATTTTTAATATTAACATTTATTATTAAAAAAAATCTTTACTGTTTGAAAAATATTAATCACCTAAAAATATTCCAACAAACTCATTCATCTCCATATAAAATCGACTCCAAGCTCAATTCCGAAATTCGGTCTCTTGAGATCATTTATTAAATTTTGTTGAATTTATAAATTAATAATTATTATAATATTTTTTAATCTCAACTCCATTATTAATGTATTTATTACATTTTTTATTTCTATAATTTTTTTGTCTATTTAAGATTGAGCTTGAAATTAATTATTATTTAAATTTTCTTTTTAATAAAGTGAAAATATTTAATTTTTCTTTCTTTTACAAGATATTAATAAAATTACGAATAAATATCAAATTAAAGTTGAAATTAACAAAACAATATAATAAAAAAAATAAATATAAAAAAAATATAAAAAATAAAAGAAAAAGAACTCCAAACATGGAAGTGAAAATAAAGTAACCGTTAGTAAACACTGAAATAAACGATTGACAATTGGATAGCGAGTAGAGGTAGAATTGTGCTTCAGAATATCTTCCCGGGAATTACTGGATGGTAACAAGGTTTGTTCAATCAAAGAGAAGGATTTAAGTTAGTATTAGTATTTTATTTTATTTAAAATTTTCTAAGAAAGGTTGTACCCTCGAAAATCACTTAAAAGAGGCTTTAATAGTGCTGTGGGGACGTTGCTCCTGAATGGGCGTGTCCCCGACCACTTAATTGTGCAGAGTCCTTGAGGCTCCACACGTTCGATGGTCCCGCTTCCAGTGGTGACGGGGCCACCGTCGGGTCGTAGTGGAGAATGGCGACCACAGGACAACATGACGAAGTCAATGTGTCGTCGGATTCTCCTTCGAACTGGAACCGAGAGCGTATGGCTGCGTGAAGATGACCCAGGCGTTCAAGCTTCAGGCAGGTACCGCCAGATCGGTTTAGGACCGACCGCGCGTTGATTTGCGGCATGAGGAAGACTTGTGTCTCTGACGAGCTCTGTCGGACCGATCCATCTCGCGAGCGGGCTGCGGGAGTTCCAGGATGTGAAGACTCTCGTATTGTGTAATAAAACATTAGTCGTATCGACAAAACAGCAATTGTGAAACAGTTACCGACAAGTTCGGTTGTCAGGAAAATGAGACGAAGCGATTCATCATAAAGAATTTTATTTGATGGGGATCCACAAAAGTACAGCAAGACATTTATATTTTCAAATCACAGACATTAAGTTAATTTAAATTGTATTGTGCAATATTTGTCATTTTTTATTTCATTTAGGTTATTTTAACAAATTTTAAAATTTTTGTAAAAGTTAATATTGGATTTTTTGGCGGATCCAAAATCTCGATCACCATAAATAGATTTTTTCACCACTGATATTGGTATATATTTATAAATCAATTTTATTATTTTTTTATGATTCAATATAGTTTGCCATGCTTTTATTAGTTATGTATTTATGTAAAAATATGTGTGCCCACTTCCCATGATCCGATCGAACTGAAATTCTGTTCAAATGTGTAATTAACCCTAATGGGGCAGAAACTATTTCCTTTAGAAAAAATGAATTTTTGATATTAATTCTGGTTTATTATATCTAAATAACTTGTTCTACATTAAAAAATATTTTTTGTTTCATACGGTCTTTTTGTAATAGACTCATATATACAAAGACTATTGCACCTAATGCCGCCTGTTGCTGAGTCGTCAAATTGATGTAAAAAAATATTTGAACAGTGTTCTTTTAAAAGGACGGTTTTTAAAGCCCCATTCGGGTTAAGATGGCAATAGAATAATCAATACAAAATTTTACTATTAAATTAAACAGTCGCCTTCTAATTATCCATATTTATAAATTCAGTAGAAAAAAATATAATTTCAAATTTGTATTTTTTACATTTGTCATAACTTTATGAATTTTCAGTATTGTTTTGTAGTAAATAAATTTTTGGATTACTTATTAATTATAATTTATTTGGTTATTTCTTTATCATGAAAGATTTTCAATGAAAAGCTACTAAATTTCTGGACTTGGAATATTTCACTCTTTTCTATAAATTTCTCGTGTTAAAAACCAACTTTTAGGAAGTTATATACGGAAAAAGACACTTTAAATACCAGACTATCCAAATCAGCAATTGGCACCGAATTATTCGATAAAAAAATTCTAGTCGGATCAAATAATTTGAGATTCCACCATGATCCAACAGTTGTAGTGCATCGAATAAAATTTTAAATGCTCTTCATAATTGACCATTTATTTCGTCACCCCAATCGGCTCAATGAGACAACTAGTTTGAGTTGTGAACTCAAAATATCGACTCCAAAATAATTATATTGTTGAAAATTTGGAATTTGTTAAGTGACTTTTATTCTTTTAAAGCATGGTTTTAATAAAGATTTTTTTGATTTACTAGTTTTTCCTAACTAAACAAATAATCTATTGTTATAAAAATAAAATATATGTCAAAATTATGATGGCTTAAATGACGTATAAAAATATTTTTTATTGACAAATTAATACTTGTATTTATATAATATTACTTCGTATTTTATGTCTTTTACAAATAATATAAAAAAATAATAAATAAAATGAGATTTAAAGGTTTACTCAAGAAATATTGGATGCAAGAGAAAATTTCAAAAAGCAAGAAAATTGTTTTTCTTCTTCGCTAGAACTGTTTGACAAGTTTTTTTTCAAAAAAAGAAAGACTTTTAATTGCAATTTTTAATAAATAATATTTTTGTTGCTTACCGAGAATCATTCTCAAACTAAAATTTCTTTCTAAAGAAAACATATTTTTTTGCAATCTGACATCAGTAAGCAACGAAAACTTGAGACCCGGTGCGAATTTGCTTTTTACGAAATAATATTTGTTTCTGACATTTTAGATTATTAAATATAAAACAATGATTGATTTAACTACAATTTCTTTAAATCATTCTAGAAAGAAAGGTAAATTACCTTTTTTTAACTTAATAACGGTAGTTATAACAGAAACTTAAATATATTTATTTTGGTCGTTGTCTCCAACTTTTCTTGACTCTGTAGAAAATTTTAATGAACTAAGTTTCTTGTTAAATCAGAATGGCTTTTCTGATTTCTTTGCTTGACAGTAAAAAAAATAATTAATAAAACTTTATATCGATATCATAAAATTCAAAATATGTTCAGTAATAAATCTAATACACCTTTATAACTTTGTTCTACTATTTTTTATAACTATAAATGTAATGGATACGATGTCAAATACATTGCAAAAACTACGCGTCATCTCTGTAGACGAATTCAAGAGCATGCTCGAAAGGAGGATAAGAGCAATATTGTAGAACAGGAAAAAATTAAATGTGATGTTAATTTTGATAATTTCAAAATTCTGTGTTGACAGTTATTTGGAGAGAGTGTCGTGTGAAGCATTGTTAATTAGGTCACGTTGCCCTAAAATCAATGTTCAATCGGCAGTCTCAACCAGCTCATTGAGAATTTTTGATTAGCATGAATTAATAAAATCGATTACACAATACTTATTTTTGCATTTATATGCAGGTGAATTAAACTATAATCAGTGACCTGAAGATGGCGGTTGATCCGTCTAAATAAATTTTATCCATTTACAAATATATTTTATTTATGTTTTTATTGATACATAAAAAGTCATTTTATTATTATTAACTATAAAAACTTTCAAGTTGAATCAAAATTATAAATATATAAATCGAATGAGTGAGAGATTCTAAACAGTAGCTTTATAATTAGTAAATCAAAAAAAATTTTATATCTATTCTTTATGCAGGCAGAACTTTAGTTCGTCAACAGAATTTTTTTGTTATCTTTTGTAGAAGGGAAAATTAGTTTTACATTTATTAATATTATTAATATTTATTAATACTTTTTTATCTTTACATCTGTGCGTAAAAAAACTACTTATAATTTATAAGTAGATCCTTTTCAATTAATATTGTTTAGGAACTCCGATGGAACCGTTTTTTCCCAATTCTGAGACCTTAAAAAGTTTTTTTGATCAAATTTTTACATAATCATTTATTGTCATCGAGAATGAGTAAGTGTGCAAAGTTTGAAGAAAATTGATTGAATAAAAGGCCTTCAAAAATAAGTTTCTAAATTTCATGGATACACATATATATGTTATGCCGAATTTCTGTAATATTAAATCGATAATTTTTCATATTTAATGCTTATATCAATTTCGTAATTGAATTAAAAAATTATTTTAAAAAAATTGCCCAGTTCATGAATTTGGCAAGTCGGTTGCCTAATTCGTGAATTCGGCAATTACTCAAATTTGGCATAACACACACACACACACACACACATATATATATATATATATATAGAAAGTAAGCTAATATAAAGAAAGGAAAAAAATTATGCATTAATGAATTTTTGTGGTAATGTTATAAACTAAATTAACTTAATAAACTTTTAAATTAAATTTAAATAAACTTTCATAGCAATATTAAAAGAATTCATTTGATTGAATGATCTAATAAACTATGGATCATAATTTATTGACAATAAGTCCTTAGATCATTATATGTCGATTTGACTAAGAAATAAAAAATGGCGTTATAATTATATTGGATTTTATCTTGTCCTTTTTTGGATATTTTTGACAATACAGTAGATACCGCTTAAAGAGAATATTTTTGGGAATTGAAAAAATGTTCTCTATAACCGATATTTCTCTTTAACAGATACTTTTTATAAGGATAATTTTTAAAAAAATATCAAAAAAAACTTTACTAATCAACACATTTATTTTTTAAAAATAAACTCAGTTATTTTTCGCAAAGTTTATTTTTCAAAAAGTTCTCTTTAATCGATTTTATTCTCTTTAAGCAAGTTCTCTATAAGCGAAATCTACTGTATTATGTGGCAGGAAATCGGCTTCATCATATGTTGTATGTAGCCATAAAGTATGCGGTTTTGGTTGATTTTGATATTCATTTCGTTATAAAATCAAGATAAATGGATAAGGGATCTATGTCTAGTGGTCTGTGAAAATAGGATTTCAACTATGAGACGTTGTGTCAATCGGATTTGATACCAATGTGATCGGGGCTTTGAATTAACTGAAATGAAGGACAAGCAATGAATTCCTTTTGATTCAATCACTTTTTTCATATAATTTGTCTGTGATGGATCCTGAGGCTACTCAGTTTGCCAAGGCTCATTTTATAAATATAAAAAAATCTTTTTTTACATATCATGCTATATATGACGAGTTTGTATTATATTACTAAAATAAAAAAAAAGGAATATTTATGGGTCCACAAATCTGAAAAGTAATACATGATGAAATTTTTCAAGACCTATAAAATGAAAAAAGATCTTAGGTATGTGTTGTGCTCAAATCGCTTTTTGCCTATTTCTTTGGAAAAAATTGTTAGGTTCGTTGTTGTGTTCTGATGAAAACTTAGAGGAAGACATTTTTGAAACTTTTATTTAACAACAATATAACATAATATTTAAACAAATTTCGAATATTTTTTATAAATATTTTATATGACCTTTATTTGTATTTTAAATAATGAATTTACTTTTGTAAAAATTTGTTAAACTCTGTTTAAATGTTCTTAAAATATTATCTTTAACTTCCTCCTTAAATCTATGTAATTTACAAATTTTAGTATTTTTGTAAAAATTTCTTTTTTTTACAATAACTTCTATTCTTTTGCTTTATAATCTAATTTTAATTTATTCCTTTTAAATGTGTGAGGAATATTTTAAATTTGGTATGTTGAGTTTAGTATTTGGAAATGTGTTTCTCCCACCCAGATGGAAAATTGATATTTTGGATGTTCACGATGAATAGTTGTTCGAGCATAATTTGCATTTTAAAGTACAGCATAAGATATTTAAAAAACTTAAAAATATCAAATCGTTTCAAATTTTAATATTAAAAATTTAAAAAATTTAAAAAATTTACTAATATTACAAAATTTTAACTTTAAAAATAAAATCTGAAAATAATGAAAATTTGTTCGAATAATTGTTTATTAAAAAACATTAACTAAAATATATAAATTTAGAACGATGTCGAATTATGAAAGCTTGGCTGAGAGTTGTCGAAAAGACAATTCTGATTGTATTGAAAATAAAAGTTCGAAAACCAATGTTGGTGTTCTTAATAAAATGTAATATTTTTATCTTTAGTTTATGATGTATTTAGAATGTTTTGTTAAATTTTAATTCTAAAATTTGGAAGAGTTTCCCAAAATCTTCACAATAATAAATCTAGTAGTTACAAAGAAGTTGTTGAACAGGGCATCAATACGATTGACCTTTAAGATTTATCTTCTTTATTTAAATATTAAAATTTTCCCTGAATGATGAACATTAATAGCATTTATTCGAAAGAAATCGCTTTAATAAAGTAACACTACGAAAGAGGATGGAAAAGTGCTATGTTTGCAGATTAACACTGGTTGATGCAACTTGATGTCCCAAAAGTTAATTATCACCGAAAGTCTACTTGCAAGAAATCTAAGTTCTTCCATAAACTTGATATATAATTTAAATCAAACTGTTTTATTTTAATGAGTAATGACAACTTTTAATTAATTATTATTTACTTATTATTTTCAAAAACGTTGACATTTCGTTAATTAATAAAAACTCTTGATTAAAGTTATTTTTTATATTTTATGGATCATATTATGAGTAAATCTATTAATAAAGTGATTAATACCTCATTTGATGTTCTTACATCATTATGATACTATCAAATTAATCATAGATTTAATGATAAGCATATATTTAAATTATCCACAAAATATTCAGTCATTAAAGAAAGTAAAAAAATTGTGTATCAGTATTATTAAAACTTAATTGGGAATGAAAAAATTGCAAACTTTGAACCATTTTTTGATCAAGAAAAGTTGGAGAAATGATGACTAAAAGCTTTATACCGAACAGACGAACAGGTAGAGAACCTAAGCGAATGAATATAAAACATGGTAAAAATAGATATGCAAACAAAAACAAAAAAATAACTCGTTAAAAAATTATTAATTTGAATGTTCAGTGAAAAACAATCGAATAATCAAATTACCTTTTCTCAATTAATATCTAATGAAAATTATTTGTCTCAAATGAATGAATATAAATGCCTGTATCTTTATTAAATTAGAATTCCTGTGGGCTCACGACGGTAGCAAAGTATATGTATTATACAATTTACTAGACAAGATTAATTATATAAATATATAATTTTATCCGAAACAAACAAATAATTATTATCTTAATTTGATTGTGTCGCAAAGAGAGATAAAATTACAATAATGCTTTATTCAAGGGGATTTGAAGACAAGTAATTAAGGCATATAACTTATTTTTATGATATATATATATATATATATATATATATATATATATACAGTATGATTAATAAGTCTGTTCACCCCCTCATCTTTTGATTACTTATTTTCTAACTAAAAATTTAACGTAACATTAATTTTGAATATTTGTTTATATATAGTTTTTTATGTTACACATTTGAATTTATATGTTAAATATTGAAATTTTCATAGATGATTTATTTTTTTAAATTTTAGATAAATTAAAATCTCAAGAGTATTTAGTGAATTTGACCGTGGAATGATTGTTGCGTTTAAAAATGCAGGAAGTACATGTAATCAAATAAAGGTCGAACTATTTACAAGATATAATAGAAATATTTCAAAACGTGGAATGCAAAAAATATGGGCGAAGTATTTAAAAACAGGAGAAGTGAAAGATCAGCCACGTGGAGGCAGACCTCATAAACTAAGCGCCAGATCAGAAAGAGTGATTAATCGCATAAGTCGTTTAAACGATGATATTTCCACGTTAAATATTACAAGGATATTTAATTCTTCTTCCTCAATAGCCATAAGTAAGTCAGCGGTCAAAAGGATTTTACAGAAATATGGAATACGGGCATTTCAAGCTGTAAAGAAACCTTTCGTTACCACTAAACAGAGACAAAGAAGAATGCAGTGGGCCTCATTATATCAAAATTGGGATAAAGAAACTTGGTATTCTGTTATATTTAGCGATGAATGCATTTTCTAATGTTATAATCATCGTGGTAGACGTTGGATCAGACGAACTAGAAATGAAAGGCTGAAACTCTGAAACATTCATGAAACCATGAGCCACGGAGCCAAAGTTAATGTCTAGGGGTGCTTTTCAGCAAACGGGGTAGGTCTTCTTAGAAAAGTAGAAGGTTCAATGAATGCTCAAATGTACTAGGAAACTATAATACATGACAGTAGGGGAAAAATGGGCATTCTCCGGCACTTACCCCCCCCCGGGGGGGTGTTACTAGTTACCGTGGTTGCCATGGCAACGGTCGCGGTTGCCATGGCAACGGTCGCGGTTACCATGGCAACGGTCGCGGTCACCATAGCAACGGCCGCGGTTACCATGGCAACGGTCGCGATCACCTTAGCAACGGTCGCGGTTACCATGGCAACGGTCGCGATCACCTTGGCAACGCTTCCCATTGGCCGCCGGGCCCCCTGGCAACGGTCGCGATCACCTTGGCAACGCTTCCCATTGGCCGCCGGGCCCCCTGGCAACGGTCGCGATCACCTTGGCCTAGGCAGCAACGCTTCTGATTGGTCGACGGTTCCCTAGCAACGGTCACGATCACCTTAGAAACTCTTCTGATTGGCTCCTTGGTTCCCTAGCAACGGTCGCGATCACCTTAGCAACGTTCGCGATCACTTTAGCAACGGTCGCGATCACCTTAGCAACGGTTCCAGTTCACTTGGAAACGCTTCTGATTGGTTCCCGGTTCCTTAGCAACGGTTTTGGCTCCCCGGGTAACGGTAACCAAGGGACGTTTTTCATTAGCAACGGATACAGTGATCCAAGGCGGTTGTAACCATGGTAACGGTTCTCGTATCCATAGCAACCGTCACCCCGTAACTA
>MQRK01243011.1:9908-30379 GCA_001938485.1 Girardia tigrina | reverse complement strand
CATTTGTAAAAAGCCTATTATGAAGTTCATCAACTTCATTATCAAATATCTCAAAGGTTGATGTTAAACTCCAGACTCTATGTACTAAACCTTTAATCATGTTTCTATTGTATTTAGGGTTAGAAAAATTGTTTAGGCAACTCTTAAAACCGGTATCAGTTGGTTTTCAATAAATTCGAGTCTGATATTTATCTTTATCTCCGACTTTTATCAACAATGTTCACTGCATCACTGAGGGGGTTACTAGAATAGATTATCTACCTCACTGGTTTCTCGACAAATTAAACAGAATAGCCTTTGAGCTTGGAATCCCTACACCCCATTTCAGAAAAAACCCCGTAAAACAAACAGAGCTGCAACTGTCTTTTCTTTGGAGACATATGTCCCAAACAGTGCAATCGTTATTGTATTGCAACTAGGTGCTTATGTGACGAGATCTCAATAGATCTACATGACTCTCTTCGGAAAGACAATCATAAAATAGCGAAAAACAAAATTCTTAAACTGTTAAGTGATCTAAATACGACTTTAAAAATCAGAAATACTGATATTAGATTAAAAAATAGAATTAGGGAAATAATTAAAGAACACAAAATTCAATTGAATAATTACGCAATTGTTAAAAATTTATTTGCAAGGAATGACACCAAAGTGTTTGAGAAAACTGAAACACATTTATTAAACAAACTGTCATAAAAATCAATTATTAACAACAACGATGATACTAATTTTGACGCAAATGCAACTGGATCGGTTCTGCTAATTGTTGCTAATAACTGCTACGATATCACTGCGATTACAAACCCGGAAACGACTGAGAATCGAGCAAAATTTGCAAACCGCTTGACTTGGATAATAGTTCTTAGAATGACATCTAGCCAGTCACCAGTTGATTTGCCAGGAGTCCATCGTTGCAGGCAGTGATAGTAACCTCTTCTAAGATACTTCCAGGGTGACATCACGATTCATTGCTCTAAAAAATAAAAAAAATTAGTAACAAGACAAAAAATTGACGGGATGGCCTAGTAACTTCAACGATAGTTATAGTTGCAGAAAGGCTGCTCGATGACAATGATGACATAACTATTTTTAAAATAATATGAGCATTTCGAAAATATCCCTGGTTATACCGGACAGTTATACCAGGTAGTTTCACGGTTAAAGTGACTTAGAATCTGTTTTTCTAGCTTAAATATAGAGAGAGGAGAGTCATGTATTGTTTCAATCAATTACAATAACTCACACTGACTTGCATTATGCTGTACACCGAAGCATGAATTTATATTCAACTTTTTAAATAACCTACTTTGGGAAACGACAGTTACAGGTCTCGTGGCACTGGTGATTATAGCACTAAACAAAGTTGTTACTGATAGCAAAAATAAATTATACAAGTCGCAACTTCCATAAATGTTTCCAGAGTGCGAGCAGCAAACAAATAATAATGAATATGAACATTTTATGTGCGGCTTTTTAAAGAAACTAATTTCTCGGAGTTTAAAAGAACGAAATGAGTCATCATCATAGAATGATCAATGGAGGACCTACTACAAGAGGTTATTGCGTCTGTCTTTTCCAACTCAATTGCAATACGTACAACACAGCTGGTATTCTATTCAAGTTTGATTTATTATGAAATTAATATTGATGTACAATCAGACAAACGAGGGCCCCATTTAGAGATTGTATAGCAATATTTACTGACAATTCCTCCAACGTCTGTGGAATTGGAAAGAGTATTGTATAGAGTGGATATCTATGCAAAAAGATCCGCTCCAATTTGAATGATAACACTCTTGAAAAATTATCTTTTCTACGCTTAAATCTTTCGCGATTATGATTCATGTGTCACAAATAAATGTTATTTATTCGATTTATAATTTAATTTTAAATTTATTATTTTTCGCTTGAATATTTTTATATTATTTGTTCGTTTTTGTATTGTAAAAATCAACTTATCACGTTGTAATCTGAATCGTAATCTGGATTGTAAATATGGTCCGGGATTAGAACCCTTATTCGCAATACAGTCAATAATCCAAGCGTACAGAAATATGGTGTGTTCTGAAGAAACATCACGCCAGCTCGTTTTTGTAAATCTCTATAGCCATGACACCAAGAATGAATGGACGCTCTCTGATTGTCTTGATTTGATCAACGTGGGTGACATAGAGAGCGGCTTCAAGTCTTGGTGGACGAAAATCAGAAACTCAATTAAATACTTTCAAAATACTGGTTTGCAGATACAATTCGTAATTAATGAACTAGGCATCTGTTTAAAATTCCACACACCTATCGAAACAATGATAATGAGCGAACAATCAATAGAAAACTTATCATTCACATATATAGACTATAAAAAAATTGAAATTCCATAAATAGAGCAAACAAAAGATGGCTGGAATCTCAGGTACGTCATTTGAAGAACATAAAATCAGCTCCAAAATCCTGTACAAGAAATCTATATCTATTGAAGAGTCGCGTTTTTTAAACAGTGAACAAACCAACAGCTTGTCTACCAAGTTTATGCCAAAGAAACAACGACAAGAAACAATGTGTAGAGCTTGTAGAAAGGATGTGGAAACTCAAATCTATGTTCTCTGTTGGTGTACACGCAATGGCACTCTGATACAAGCAAGACAATGCAATGGCGCATATTGTCAGAGATGCTCTGCTTTCAGAAAAGCCAATTCTAGAAATCAAACTAGATCGCGAATCTGAATGGTCTATATCTAAGAGTTGGATCGATCTTCAATTATACAACCATGAGACAAAAGAACTCTGGCTCATTGATATAAAACTCCTTATGACACAGCTAAAGCACTCAAAGCAGCCACGGACGAAAACCAGAAAAAATAAAAAAATCTGAACATTGAAGCTAAAGCTGCTCATAAAGGATACAATGTAAGATTAGACGCCATTGTCGTGGGTTGTTTAGGGTTGTGACCCCATGACAATGATATCCTGCTCAAGAAACTCAATCTTGCAGGTGTCACAAAGAAAAATCTCCAATGTCAAATATTCTGCCACGACGTAATCACAACAACGGCGAAAATAACTCATTTCTGTCAAATGCGGCGACAACTAATCCAGACAAGAGCGCCAGCTGCCGGATAACTCTCTAAATCGGTTGAAATACTCTACACAGTGACTCTTTCTCAGAGCATCCACAGAATATCCATCATGAATTTCAAATCGAAATGTAATCTTATTGTTTGAATTATCGAATGAATATTATTTTTACTTGTGATTCATTGTTAAAAATGAAATTGTTTCACTTTGTATTGTTGGAAGAACATTTTGCGAAATTAAGGACAAAGTGAAAGTGGATTATTGAATCCCATACAGACACATGAAAAATAAATTTATAAAAAATTAAGTAAAACGAATCTGAAAATTACACTATCGGTCATTTGCATGGCGACTTTTTAATAAATTTAGTTGGCAGTTTTATTCCATCTTACATTCGCACTTGTAACTCTTAAATAAAAACTAAATTTAAAGCTAACATAAAATGTCAAATTCAAAATAAAAATTTAGATATTGATTAAAAATTATCTAAAAATATTATTATACATTAATGCAGCTTGAAATGAAGGAGAGGCTTGAATTGCAGACTTCAAAGATTATGTTTCTCAACCTTGACGAAGACTGCAGAGCGATCCTTGCTGCGCCGCTGTTGCTCTCTGTCCTTGGAGGTATGTGCCTCTGCCAGAGACGAATTTTATATACTCTTATCTTCGGTGAACGTAGGAACCCGGATCGCTCTCTTTCCCGTCCTGCAAAAAATGCTCAATCATTATATATGGCCCTAAAGAATACCGGTTCTCGTTCTATTATATCTTTCAAAGAATATGTGTTAATTTTAATAACTGATGCATGTTAATTTTAGAAATAAGATGGCCGAATCTGAAGAAATTCAGTAATTGTTCAGTTCCTTTCTTAATTTTGTCAATTCAAAACAAAACGATAATGATTCTAAACATTTTTAAAATATATTTTTACAACGTCTTTGACAAAATTAAAATTTTCTTGTTTTAATATTTCGTAAGTGGTAGCACCTTGCCGATTTTTGAGACTCCAAGAATCTTAGCAACTACTCGGAATTGTTTAGCCTAGAACCATTATACCACACTTTCCAGCTTAATGTATGTAAAATATATTTGAAATATATAAAAATATAATATTAATTATAACTTTGTATTTAATCGAGTAGTCTCGGTTAATATGATTCTCAGCATAGAAATTTTTAACTCTATTATTAATTTGTTGGACAAATAATTTTTTAATTAATTGATTCTATTCTTTTTATTATTAGTAAATAAATCTTATAAAATAAATAATTTCTTTTCTTCATTTCCTTTCTCTTTCTTGTTTTAAAATCTTTCTTATTTATAGAGAATATATAAATTGAATAGAAAAATTGAATATATTAAAATGATATATTATAAAGGATATATTAAAACATATATTATATAATTGAATAAATTAAAATTATTGTGAAGGACAGGTTCATTCTTTAAATTTTTGAAATAATTAATTTTTATAAATAATCTCTGAAATAAGGAAATATTTAAAATCAAAAGTTTTCTAAAACAGTTATAACTAAAAAAATATCTTAATTAATTTTAAAAAGTTATTTTCATAAATAATTGAATTTTATTTGTATTGTTTTACTTGTTTTGCATTTATTTTAAAAGTTATTCGGAAGAATAACTTTATGAAATTTTTGTTTTCAGAGATGTCATAATAAAAAATTCTGCCAATTAAAATTCGATAAATAATTAATAAAAATATTTATAGAAACTGCCATTAAAAATTTTAAAATTAATGAATCGCTATTAAATAATAATAAACTTAAATATTGCTTAAATTAAATATTTTTGTATTTTAAATTTGTAAATTGTATTTTAAAATCGTAAAATGTATTTCAAATAATCAAAATTGTATTTTCAATTCGTAAATTGTATTTTAAATTTAAATATTGATAATAAATAAAACGTTAAACTCTTTTTTTTGTTAATTTGGGTTAAAATAAATTTTTCTGATTTTAAATCAAATTTTATAAAATAATAGAATTTTTAATCTATAAAATTAAAGAAAAAATTTTAATTTTCAAAAATCTCGTTTTAATAAATAACTTATCAGTATTTATAATTCCATATTTTTATGTATAAGAAATTTGGTCAAAAGAAAACGAAAGTTCCTCAAGAAAAATTGTTTAAATAATTGTTATTTGTGTTATTAATAAAGTTTTGGTGTTAATGAATTATAATCTTGATCAAGAACCCAACAATTATAAATCACCAGACTTATAAAAATACAGATTTTTGTTAATATTTATTAATTTAAACAATATACATAAAAGAATAGATTTTTATATATAACCTTAACATAATTGTACATCTAAAAATAAGTTCCCGATGATTTGTAGGACCGGTTGCTGCTTTTTGTAGCTCTTGGAAAATCTATTTGTGCTTGAAATTGGCGCCAGAAGAAACAACAACTTTGACCCATGATTCAGAATTGTATTCCTTATTCAACCGGGATCCGTAATTTACTACTTTATGTTTTCTAATGAGATTTTGATGCGGGTTATGAATTATTTTCTTAATAAAATTTCGATTTTTCCAGATGAATTCGTTTTAACGAATTTGGTTATTTAAATTATGTCAACAATAAAAAACTATTTTCTTTAACAATTTTTAGTTATCAATTTTCAATTGTATGTGTTGCTCTATCACAATTCTACAGAATTATTTAAGCAAATCTCAACATAAATCATATATAATTTAATTTTATTAATTAAAATTGTTAACTTTTTCTTAAATAATTATTTAATAATTTACATAAAAAAACTAATTTTGATGAACATTATCAACATTCACATGCAAACACATATGTCATATTAATTCAGTTCAAATAATTGACAATTCTTCGGTCACTTTTTACGGACCGGTCGAGATTGCAATCCAGCCCCATCTCATCAGAAATGGAATCCATCGGGAACTCAGTTGATTCTTGAACAGACAAATTATTGATTTAACCATCAAGGAACGAAACTCCTTATTGTCTCGGAGGAATTGTAATACGTAACAGATTAGTAACTTTATTTCAAAAAATACTCGAGAATTTTGAATTCTGATCATATTATCGTATTATTATCCCTTTATAACCAAATTTTACCTAAATATGACATTCATTTATCAAACAAATAAATTTTTATTAATTACTTTTATGAGCGGTTAATTTAAATTTGCATTTCGCCAAAATAATTTATTATTTTTTTTAATTTAAAAGTTTAAAAAAAGTAAATAAATACAAAAATTTAAAATTAAAAATAATAGTATTAAATACTTTAACATTAAAATGATAAAATTAAAAAAAATCATTAAATATTAAATACTTAAAAATAAAAATATTTTTACAGTCATAACAATTGATATATTTTAATAGAAGTTATGAAATAATTTTAAATAAATTTTAAAATAAATTTTTAGTTTTAATGAAAAAAAATAATTTTATAAATTTAAAGTTTTAAAATTTACTAAATTGTAAAAATTGAATCGAAAAGTTTGTAATAGATTAAATTTTGGCGAGATAATTAAATTAACAAGAAATTGGTTTAAGTATGTGAATTGTTGTGATAATAAAAATTTTGGTGTTGAATTTTGATTATGGAATCTGGTAATAATGTTGAGGTTATCTGGTGTTTTTAGATATTTATAAAAGATAAACTCGAATGATTTTATAAAAATATATTTTTTTACAATGTTTAAATTACACAATCAAGAATGAAAATGTTACTAGTTTTTTTTATTTTGGCTCCTGACCGATTTCATATTTGTTAACCGAGGCCTTAACGACAACTCTGATACTTTATATATTTTAAAAGTTAGAACTACACTTTACATTTCAATTCTTTTTTAATCTGATTTTTTGTAGCATCTTTCGGAATTTTTATTAGATTTGTAAGTGGAATTGCTATTTTTGAGTAATCCCTTTGAAATCTTCTGTAATATCCAGCTAATCCTAAAAAGCTTTGAACATCTTTTATATTTTTTGGTACTGGAAATTCTTGTACTTTTATTACTATTTCTGGATCTGGCATTAGTCCTTGCAAAGATACTTTGTGTCCCAGAGATATTATCTCTAATCGTGCCCATTCACATTTAGTAGGCTTAATTTTTATACCAGCTCTTCTTAATTTTTGGAGTACATCTTTTATGTCTTTTATGTGTTGTTTAAAAGTCTTTGATTTAATAATGATGTCATCCATATATTTTAGTGCATGATGAATATCTATTAAAGCTAAATTCATAACTCGTTGAAATGTTGCAGGTGCGTTAGTTAATCCAAATGGCATTTTTACAAATTTGTATATGCCCTCTCCTGTAATGAAGGCTGTTTTTTCAATATCATCATCTTTTATTTTAATTTGATAAAATCCTTTATTCACGTCCAATTTTGTAAAGTATTTACATCCACACAAATGATCAAACATTTCCTGAGGTTTTGATAATGGATATGTATCTCTTTTTTGTGACTGCATTCAGTGCTCTATAGTCAATACACATTCTGATTTCGCCGTCTTTCTTTTTGACCGGAACTATTGGTGATTACCATGGTGATGCACTTCCCCTGACTATGTTTTCTCCATTAATTGTTTTACTTGATGTTTGATTTCCTCTTTTATTTTTTTGGCTGTATAGGCACGTTGTGTTATTGGCATATCACTTGTTGTTATAATTGCATGTTCCACAATTCCAGTTCTTTTTTTCCTGTTCATTTAGATACGTACTATCTTTTAACATTGTTGTATATCTATTTCATTCAGGTTTTGAGCTTTCCATTGCATTAATTTATATTGTTGCTCTCTGTAAATTTCCAATAATCATTCTTGATTTTAGTATTTTTGGCTTATTCGAAAAATTGACTATTCTTATAGGGATTGTTCCGTCCCTTACTCTTACTAGATTTGGTGCAATTTCTATTTCCCTGTCTCTCACTTCTCTTTGTATAAACATATAATATTTTCTTTGTATTTCAGTTATTAGTTCAGCCCTTTCGAGCATGAATATTTCATTATTTGCTGGTATTGAGATATCCTGGGTAATTTTTACTTGTCCTTGTTTAGGTACTCTTATCTTTCCATTTTGATTTATCAATTGATTCTTTTGAAGGTCAATTTTGAATCCTTCTAACTTATTTAGAAAATCCTTTCCTACTAAACATTCATGTGGAAACTCTTCGACTATATAAAACGTATTTTGTATTGTCTGATCTGCTATTTTTCTATTTTTCCTTTTGTTTCAAGATTATGGTTTGTCAATGAAGTGAGTGTTGGTCTAGTTTGTTCAATTTTATCCTTTTGATCACGAGATAGATATTTCCTTCTTATGGTTGATGCTCCTGCTCCGGTATCTATTAACGCTACTAATTTTCTTTTATTTAATTGTATCATTGCAGTTCGTATTTCTTGTATTTCATTTTCACTAATTGCTGCTATTTCTTCTCTATTAAATGAAAATGGTTTAATTTGACTTTTTTTTGTATTTCACTTAATGTCATTTTGGTATCTTATAAGCTCCGTCTTTTTCATCCGGATATTGAGGTACTGAACTATGATCATATTCTGATCATATTTATTTTTGTATACGTTCATTCATTTCTTGTGTATATGAGTCTTCCTCCATTAAGATTTTTGGAGTTTGGTGTTTGTGTTTTATTAAAGTTTTTATATCATCATTAAGTTTAGTTGTTATCAAATATTTAGCAAAAAGAGGACAAAAACATGTGAGTAGTTTCCATGTTCTTTCGAACACAGCATGTAATTGTTTGAACGATAATAGAGCCGAGCACAACAATTTTATTGCCATTATTATATAAAAAAACCTAGAAAGCCTGAAAATATATTCCCTAATACTTGAAAGTTTCCACATATATTTCGCAATGTTTTCATTGCAGCCTCTTTATAATGATCTGGGGAGAGTAATAATTCGAAGTGGGGTTCCTTAGATAGTTTCCCGCTTGTAGCTTTTTCAACTATTACAGACAAAACTCTCTCTCTCTCTGTACAGGGAATAGCATTTCTCTCCTGGCGGCTTCTAAATCTAAATATGAATAAATACCACTTTGCTCTAAATTATCAAGTGTTTTAAAAGTCATTTTCTTTTCCAGCACTACCATCCCTAACTTTTCTGGCGTAGCAGTGCGTTTACGGGCAGATACTGTTATCCAATTATCAGGACGAATTTGATAAGCCGGGTCCATGATGTTTGTACATTTTTCAATTATTTTCGGTTAATATTTTCTGTCAGTGAGTATCCTTGTTACTGGTAATAAGAATACTTGTACCCCTTTGTATATCACTGGGAGTTCATTCGTGCATTTTTCTATGATTGCCATCAAGACAAGTACTAATTTTGCAGCTGAATACTTGTAGAGTTTCATCCGCTACTCGAGCAAAGGTTCCTTTTTCGTTAAACAACATTGGCGCAATCAATTCTGGATTTACAGTTTTTGATGCTACCTTTAACTGTATAATCTGATAGTTTATCTTACAGTCATTTTTAATGGTTTCATGATATAATTTTTGTGTTGTCATAAGCGAGTAGTGATACAAATAATCCACTTTATTATGCATACATGTTAATGCTTTTACATCAAATTTGTTTACTGAATCTTTTGCACTTCGGATTAGTCTTTCTGATAAATATATACCTTTATAGTTTGTCTCGATAACTTCATTTTGACATTTTATAACTTTTTCCTTTTCTATGAATTTCATCATATCATCCTCTTTTGCAGATATATAAATTGTTGCTGTATTCTTTTTTCGAATAATTGTTCGTTGTCTTTTTTCATCTCTTACATTTCGACTTTCATCAAAAATATTTCCTGTAATTGTTTTAAAATTAAGCGTTTTTAATAATGCTAAAGAACATTATTTGGGAGCTACTCGATATATTATAATTGATTCTCCTGTTTCACAACTTGTTTCATCTGCAAAACAAAATGGGTGGGTCATCAATTTTCTGGAAATACTGTACATTTTGAATACATTTTGAAACCAGATAAAAAGTGACTGATTTTATGAAGACTACCCTGTGATTTCTACATTACCGTAGTAAGGATTTTTTGCTATGTTTGGTGTGTTTGAATGTTGTGTGTTAATTTAGGATTGTGTTTTTCCTACCCAGATGATTGATTAATATTTTAGTTCTTATAATGTGAAATTAATTCGATTTAAATTTACATATAATATTTAAATTTATTTTAATTTAATGTCTGTTCCCTCCGATCTCGAGATTAATCCGAAAACCGGACGGTAGAAGCAGAGACTTGGCACTCGGGAATTTTAAACTAGGACTGCCTTATATTATTGAGATTAATCATCATTATAGTTCTTTCTTCAGATTATGGTAACAAATTCAAATTCAACATAATTAAATTCAAAATTGTCTCAAATCAGAACAAATAAAGCTAAATTAATAAATTTGTTTTTACATTGAAAATTAGTTCAAAAAATAACTCGCAAAATAATTAGTTTCAATATAAAAAATTTCGACAAATAATTTTCGTTCAAACAAATTTCGACTCAAATACAAATAAGTTTCGACAAAAATTCGATAAATTTAAATTATCGTGATACAAATTGCGTTTAATAAAAATTAAATCAAAATCTTGGATTAGTAAAATTTCTATAAATTGTTCGTTTTAAAAATCAGTAAAAGGTCAAACAGTTGATCGTCAAAATAATTCGTCTTTCAATAACAGTTTCTTGACCAATTAGAGCGAGCCATTTATTTAAACTCAACTGCCAATTTCACTCACACTCTGGTCAATCAAATTTTTGAGTCGTAAAAAATTAAATAATTATTTTTTATTTTAATTCTTTTATTTTTATTTAATTAATTAATCACATCATTATATATATATCTTCATCAAACCAAGAGAAACAAAACATTTAAAGTGATAAACAATTCTTAACAATATTGTGGTGCACGAGAAGTTTAAGAAGAGAAAATCAAAAAATCGATCAAAAACAATTATATAAAAAAATTAAAAATTGTTTAAATAAATAAAGGCATAATGTATGAAGTTTGTGATGTAAAGTTAATGTTATTTCTTCTTATGTAATTCTAATTTGAGATTTTAATGGATAATAATTCTTTGCGGTAGCAACCTCAATCGACTAGGTCTCATGCGCCATTGCCTCATACAATTCGGCGATGCATGGCGGATCCCCACAACTTCACTGACCACGCACCCGGGCCGCGTAATAAATGAAAATTTTATCAAAAAATTTTTTAAGTTTCTGAAAATTGGAAAAAACTGAAAATTCTGAGTTCCTGAACAATATTAATTGAAAAAGATGTATCTATAAATTATAAGTAGTTTATATTAATTTTTATTACAAAGTAGAATTCTGTCTGCATAAAGAATGGATATAAAATAATTAATTTCTTGATTTGCTAGTTAGTTTCAAACAATATAAGACAGAGAATGTTCCACAAAATATTTTTGAAAATATACAATTATAGTAATTAATACAATTTTTTGTGTATGTATATTAAAAATAAAAAAGTAAAATTGAACTCAAATTTCTTATTTTAAAAATACTTTGTGTAAATACATAGAAAACAAGTGTCAACAATTTAGTTTATTTATAGTTTTGTATAAGTGAGTATTGTGTAGTTTATTCTTTTATTACATCTCTTATCCAACCAGATACTTCTGCTACTCGTATGTATACCCCATAATTGACTCCGCAACCTCTCGCAGATCCAAAATTTGTTATACCATAAAGCTGCCACCGGCTCGTTTTTGGGTCAAGACAAAATAATCCTCCTCCACTGTCTCCACGACACGTATCCTGAAATTTAAAATATTTTATTTCAAGAAAAATATAAGCAAACCTTTGATGGAGAGCCAGCACATAAATGTATATCTTTGTTCAAATTGAAAATGCGATATTTCGCCCTGCACTTCTCAAACTCAACCAGAGGAATTTGAACTTCCTGAAGAACAAATGAATTTCGAGGAGTTCCTAAATCAGACATTAATTAAAATTAATAATAATAAGAATATAAGAGTACTTTTATTTTTACGCCATCTTTCTAAATAAAAGTCAAATTCAAAACTCCAAATATTAGCTGGATCATTTGATTCTATGTTGCCCCATCCGATGGCAAAACATTTATCTGTTTTATCCATTGTGAAGTTTTTCATTTTAGGAACACAAGCGAAATTGATATCCATATCTAAGCATAAATATGCATTATTAAGGTTCAACTTCAATTTTTACAACAGCGGATATAGTAATACGGGTTCTGATGATCGTCGATCAATGGATTTATAAAATTGAAGAACTAAGGTAATAACTTTTATTTTATATTTTAATTAAATCCTAATTAAATTTAGTAAATAATTATGATTTTTCTTACTTATGTACACTAGGAATGTATATTCGTTTGTTGAATAAGTTCTCAACAAATAAATATGTATGTTAGTTTCGGTGGGTACACAAACTGGTTGAGACAATAAATCCATTTAAATCAGAAAAAATCATTTGTGACGACAATAAAATTTACACTATAAAATTACTTTTTAAAAATCTGTCAGCTTCAAAGATTATTTAAACAACTTCGTCTGTCTTTGTTTTAATATTTTATTATGAGAAATTTGTTTTTAGTTCTATTAGTGTCCAACTGGAATCGAAAATTAATTTACTTTATTAACTTTTATTCTTTATTTTTTATAATAATTTTTATTCTTTACTTGTCTCTATTCATCTTGATAAATAATCTATTCAATTTCTAACGACATTTAATTCTAAATCAAAAACTTTCTAAACCGAGTTTTGATCTTTTAACTTTGTGAGAAGATTAAAACGTGGTCCGTATCTAAAACTTATATTTAAAACAATAGACATTTTATCATAGAATCAAATACAGTTCTTATTATATTTTTATATACCCATGCAAATAAAGGTCGAGTAAGAGTAGCTCAATAGAAAAGATTATTATTGATTTTACAAGGGATATTAAAGATGATCTTATAAAAGTAATGCCCCAATGAATATGTATAAGTCATTTTCAAATTAAATAAACTAAATGTACCTTTAGGAAGAGGTTCATCGATCTTCAACAAGGCGACATCGTAAAGATTTGAGGTGTAATCGGCTCGAAATGAAGGATGTATGATAAAATGACTTATTTTTCTAGTCACTTCTTCATCAGCAATCTTCGACCGATCATGATCTCCAATTATTACATGAAAGCTTTCGAAAACTTCATATTTTCTTGTGTCTATCAGTTCTCCGAGGGGAAATGAATTCACTTTATTGACGGTCTTTAAACAATGTGCGGCTGTTACAATCCAGCCAGGATTTATGAGAGTTCCTCCACAAATGTAAATTGATCTATATTTTGTATTCACATAGAGGCCAACCTATATGACCTATATCAATCATATGAAGAACAATATTAATACTCACATGCCATGGCCAGGCGTTTTTCTGGGCTTCATTCCCTCCAAAGATTTTATTTTCGATTTCCTTTGGTTTAACTCCACAATTTTCTGGTAATGTCGTGAGACTTTCGTTTCTCATGATTTTAACTACGTCAAACCATATTACTTTTTAAAGACGAAGCAATGAAAGCAAAAGCAGTATTACCTTTGATACATTCTTTGGTATCATTGCAAGTCTTCCTTTCATAAATAAACTTGACTGGACATTTCTTTTGTAACCTAAAGTCATTGACATTTTCCTCCCAAGAACTGTCCTTGCATTTTCTGAATCGACTTTTCGTACAGTTTTTGGGCGAACAGTCACTCCAGTTTGTCCATTTCTCGTAATTATTGTCCCAATAAAAGAACATCTGCCGGTTTAACATTAGTCTTGAGTACTTCTTTGCAGAATATTTCCTTCGTCGACGAGAAGAAAATGATTCTGGAAAGAAGTCATCGAAATCTGAAAAGAAGTTCTTCCGGAAATTGTAATTCTTTGGGAACAAATGATGTCGTCTGGACATCTGAATTCGAAATACCTTTCACTTTTGTTGTTAAGAATGTATAAGTACCTTTCGTGAATGACGTTTTTGGCTTGAGGCATTTACTGTGGCTAGGACTAAAAGAGCCACAAAGATAAACAACAATATGAAGCGCATAATTATGATTACGAAAATAATCAGTCCCTCATTATATACTCTCGGCCGTCCAAATACATTGGACTACACTTTACAAATGTGAAACATGAATAATCAAATCTACAAATAATAGATGTTTATACTTTTGAAAATTATTCAAACAGTAGTGATACATTGACCCGAGCCGCTTACTTATTACTGTACCGGATGCTCTTCGATGTTTCGTCAATATTTATTAAACTTTAACCTTCACCAACTTGATCTTTTTGGGTGATGTAATCTATTGGGTGATGTATTACCTAAAATCCCACATGTTTTATAAACCGATGAGTATTCTCTGTATGATCCGTTTATGGCGACTATTTTCGAAATAAGAAAGAAATGATTTTATCTTTTTAAGGTTCAATATGGTCGCTCCTTCCCGCCAAATGAAGTTTTGTACTATAATTTAATTTTAATGTATAAATTCAGGAACGTTTGAAATAAAATTATATAAATTTCGAAAGATGTCGTTAGTACAAGGAACTGGGGAGATGAATAAGTGGTCGCACTGAAGGGTAGTGGAAGACCCTTTGACACTTTTTTCTTTGGTCTATTTTAGCGATGGATTTATTTATGGATAATTATTATGATAATAAGGAAATATTACAATAGAAATTTCTCCAACAAAAATATTTTTAATATTCTTTATTGCTCTATTTTTATAAGTAGCAAAAGATTACAAAATAAAACTAAATGGATGATTATATTTTATTTATATTTATATTTAATAAAAGTGCTTTCAACATTTTTCATAAGGAAAAATTATAAAACAAATTAAATCATTTCAAAAATTGGGAGGAGTCCTATGATGAATTAATTATTATTTAGATACTGATTTATTATTAACAATTAAGATTATTTATATTAAGTTGGAAAGAAAGTTTTGTCACTAAAATAGCATTTTATTCAAAGCAAAATTTTTACAATAAAAAAGGGGTCGTTTTTATTAATGGAATCGCCATTACGTTTGATTATTGTTCTCCAACGAGGAAGCAACAAGAACATGCCGCGGCAGTTAAACTGGCAATTTCAGGTCACTCGTTTATCAATTGTTGTTGGTCGTCCGGAGCACTTTTCGTCTTTACGATACGTATAGCCGGAGCGGAATTTCGCACACCATCGAAGACATGTTCTTTCAGCCATGAGATCTCGGCCGTTGCTGGCACACGTTTTTTCGACGCTTCCACTCCAGTGGAGCCAAGTTTGAACTTGTGGAAAATCAAGTTGCGGATTTATTCACACTTTTTTGACATTTTAACTTGTTTCTAAAATCAATAAATTTTATAGAAATGACTTTACTATGCGAATAATATATAAAAATCTACTAAGAATATATAATGTATAAAATCAATAATATATAAAGTTTATTTAAGACTAAATTAACTTTCGTTCCTGTACTATTTTTACAGAGAGAGAAGGAACCACATAAACTTCTTCTGGTAACTGACTTGCACTCCTACAACGAAGTGCATCGTTAAGAACATGAAGCGTTATTAACTAAACATTTTTAGATCAAAAGTCCTACAGGTAAAAGAATTTTGATAATTTTTCTGTGAAGATACTGAAACAATGAAGAACAATGAAGTCTTTCAACTAAGATCAATGTTACAATATGGATTCGGCTTGTTTTTTAATTACACTGACCCACATGATTTTCTTTGCCATTAAATAATAAGTGTTTTTATATAAGTTTTTCATGCTGATTCCAAATCTGAAAACCATTTTGCTCTTTCATATCGCGTTTCAAAGACATTTATTTTATAAGTCAGTGTTATCGGTCGAAGAACCTCGTACGCCTCACTTCTAAATTAGGTAGCCTTTGACTTTACCATCCACAAAAGTGTGTTACATTAACATTTTAATATTATTCTTTTCTAAAATATTACTTTTTCTTTAGTTTACAGTTTTCGTTTTCACAAACCCTTTTGATTATTTTGTTGAACGCGTTTCTTTACAATCATGAAAGGAATTTCCATAAATGTCTTAGGGAAGCGAAAGAGGGAAAACAGATTCAAGCGAATCGCGCCACTTGTGCTGACTGGCATCGCCTTCTTTTACTATACTGCCTTAATTACCTGTTTGAGTCTCTCTTCGTTGGAAAGAGGTCGAATTTCCTTCATTCTTTTGCATTTTGCCTTGTGAAAAGAATACTTTGTCATCCCAATTAATAATTCTTTACAACAAACATTTAAATTCTTAACAAAATAATTAAAAGAAATAATAATAATAATAATAAAATAAAAATTCTTATGCGAATTAAACGATTTTATTTCACGTTGAAAATATTTTTTTTATTTTTTTTATTTATTTTGTTTTTATATTTTGTTTTCGATCTTTAAAAACATTGTCAGGATTTAATTTTATTGACAAAAATAAAGGGAATTTAAAAGTCTATTTTAATAATTATTATTTTGCTTTCAAATTTAACATTACAGTTTCGCATTGTTATTTAAATATGCAAAAACAACAATTTACTAAACAATAAATTAATTAAATTGCCCTCCATTTTGCAAAAATGTTTGTTATTATATTAGGTGAGTCTCCCCCTCCCATCGTCGGACTAATTAGAATGAGCTTTAGTAGCTTATGTATGAACGTACTGAATGTACAATCAATCATGCCATTAAGGTCTATTTGAAAATGTTTACCAGAGAAGTCGAGCCTAAAGCTTGAATATTAATTTTTTGATCTATCTATCTAATCAATAAGGCTTCGCAGATTACTCTCTCCCAATAGTTTTCAATTTGACTGCTCAGAATTAGAAACTTAATGTCTTCGTTTTTTTACATTTTAAATTGTGTTCAAAAATATTGGTCCAATTATCCAATCGGCTATGCTATCTGATCAGTTTGCAGTCTGTAAAAGCTTTTAAAGCAAAATTAAAATTGTATACGTCACAATGAAAAAATAATGACTTAAAGATTTTTTCTATATTTAGCAAATCAGATCAAACTTACTGGTCAATGCAACATCGAAAAGTTTTGTTCTCAAATAGATAATATTACTTCAGAATTTGAGTGACGATTTTCAAATCTAAGTCGTTTTCAAACTATTTTTGAATTTATTTCCTTTTTATGTGGAGAATATAATATCGAGGATTTGTCATCCAATTAATATTTTACAATTTAATTTATCAGATTTAGAGTAGGAAGTTTTAACAGTAACATCAGATAAAATTTTGAAATCACGTGCAAATGAAATGTTTTTTTGGTAGTTTGTAACAGAAGAAAAAACTTTATTTTTGAGATCAGTAGCATCAATAATATTTGCACGCTTTGGTTCCTCTTATTTATGCAAATTAGCATTTTCGCACATGAAAATAATCAAATCGTAAAATTATTTTCTTTTCACAAATATGACTGATGATATCTATCAGACTGTGGATCAGTGAATACAAACTAACTTTACAAGACTTTGCAATGAAATGGAATGCCATACGTCAACATCCAAAAATTAATTACGCTTACCTTGTATAATAAATATGTAATTTGATAATAAAATTTATAAACATATTATTATATGTTTTCTGATTTCTGAAAGAATCGATCGCAGTTAAGTATTAAAAATTTTAATCGATCATACAATGTTTAAGTGTGCCCACCACTGATCTAAAGAATTTATAGGTTCAATACCATTCTTGAAAAAGATGGGAGGTCAATTAAATTTATAAATGAATTGCGGGTTTCGATGCTGGGTTTCCAGATTGACCACGTCCTTAAATGAATTCACTCTGGTTTCTCCACAATTGTCCATTTTGATCAAAGCATGACTGACAAACAAACAAGCAAAAAAACTAACATTTTAGACAAATATATTTTACATTATTTATTAATTAATTATTTAATTAGCTATTGTTTGGTTATGGTACATGGAAACTGATATCTTTTAGATAAAAGTAATTTTTTTTGGTTTTTAGTAATTAGTTTGCCAATAAGCATTTATGTGGTTTCATTAATTTTTCAGACGTATACAATTTGATTCATTGAAATAATTATATAGAGCGAAAAGCGGTTTCACAAATATTGGATTAATCCAAAATCAGTAGTTATTTCCGCTCATCCTCCATGTCATAATTACAACTTCATATACAACAACATTAAAGAAACCAAAGCATAAACTATGAATCATTTTGTGTTTTTATAATTTTGTCAACAAACAAACTTAGTTACCCTCTTTTCGTTCAAATTTTTTCTCGTTTGATACCTGGACAGGAAGCCGTGTCTTCACGATATTTTAGGAAGAGATTTGTTTTTCATTTTATTCACCAAAATATTCAGCGGAATCCCATCTCGTTTACGCAATTCAAATGTGACGATATCCCAACCGAAAAGATGATGACACGCATATGTTCTTGACGCAATTTTAAATTTACTGCCATATTCATTGTGAAATTCATCCATAATATCAGTCACAAATGCAAATGCCATTTTATTTGAAAGTTCCTTTTCAATTAAGACGATACAACAAATTCGTCTATCAATTAAATGATGAAACATATACTTATCACTTTTCGATTAATTTAAATTTGATTTCAAGTTCATTTTAATTGAATTTAAAAATCAACATTGAAAAATTGACAATTGATTTATTTATTCACATTCCTTTGAACGGAAAACTTTTAAATTGAGAAACAAAGACCGATTTAAGGCAATTCACCGTTTTTGAACTTGAATTTTTAAAGATTGACATTGTTAAATTATAATTAAAATTCACAAACACCTTCCACACACACACACAACTCGACACAACCAATCAGATTATTTTTTACACTCACATCAAACAAAACACATAAACCATTACCATTCGATAACAATCAAACAAAAAAAAATACATACTTTCATTGCAAAGAAAGTTTTAATCATTTAATAAAAATGAGGCTCACAATTTAATTACTCGTCACTGCAGCCTGTTCGAGCGATATTGATTATTTCCTCGATTAATTTATTAATGATTAAAAATATAGGATTATGAATATAGGATTGAATCGTTCAATTATTAATTTTATTTTAACCTTTTAAATTATTTTTCTTTAATTTAATTGATTTATATTTATTTATTTATTTAATTTATATAATTGTTAATTAAAAATATGATTTATTTAATTATTTTAATTTCTGAAACTGGCAAAAAATGTTCGGTCAAAATGGCAATTCTCCTCTCCAATACCTTTCTTTTTCTTCTGGTAATCCTGTTTCAGGTCACATCCGCTATATGAGCCAATGTCGCCAGTTATGTCTATCTGGGTCAAAGAATGAGAATGAAATACAAACTCAAAGTTTAAGGCCTGCCGCAAATGGTCTACAAAGAAAGATTTCGTTAGCATAGGTGATAGTCCATATCCATTGACCCTAGGATAATGAGTTTGACAGCCATATTATAAATAAATATCAGCTTTAACGGAATTTAATGGTTCCAGATGTTGCGGTGATGAGACACATTTCTTCACTGATCCAATTCTGGCCTCATAGAAATATAAAATGTAACATAAATAGCGTATGTTACAAAAAGGATATTATATTTTATATATTCTCTTGAAAGTCAATTTATTAATTTTAATGAAGCGAAATAATTCGTCTCGTACACATTTGAATAATATATGAATAAATCCGGAAGAGCCTCATAAAGCAAATGTATCAAACTGTATTAATAAGAGACTCTTTATCCTTGTAGTCGATTTGTTTGATAATATATAAATGTATAAAGAGAAAACAATTTTATCTCACTTATAAAACATTAATTCTAACAATTATGAAATAATAATTAATATTTTTTTGTTAATTTTTCCTCTATCCTATTTAATTATTAATTATTTCGTTAAATTTTTTTCTTATTTTTACAATTTTATTATTAATTTTAAATTTATTTTTGGTTTAAAATTAAATGTCTCTGAAATTTTATTTTATTATTTATAAATTATTTTAAATATTCTGTATTAACAACACCAATTTCATATTTTGAATATTTATTAACACCACAATCAGAATTGTCACGACAACCATTATTCAAACCGCCTTCACTTTTCTACATTTGTCTTGATTAATATATCTCTAAATGCATACTAATTTTCAAAATAAATGAAAAATATTTATTATTAATAATAAAGATTCTAATTGGTTAAAATTAAATCTAAACATTTTTAAAAAAAGTACATATTAAATTAATATTAATGAAAAGAAAGGCCATTTTTTAATATTAAATTTATTCCCAATACAAACGCGTTTCACCATTTCGGCATCTTCAGTGCAATGAAATAAAGTGATTAATTGCTATTTATAT
>MQRK01242998.1:11104-21550 GCA_001938485.1 Girardia tigrina | reverse complement strand
AATTAATTAAGATATTTTTTATAACTGTTTAAAAAATTTTGGTTTTAAATATTTATTTTACAGATTATTTATAACAATTAATTATTTTCAAATTAATAAAATTTTAATATTATTTTTGAATTATTTAAAATATAAATATGATTTTTAAAAATATCGAAAATTTAAAAATATCAAAAATTTAAAGATCACCAAAAAGAACCCCGACAATGTTAATGACGTTTATGCCACTTTCATAATCAATATTCCTCAAATTCCTTTCTTAAACATTCAAGTGTAAGTAAGGCTTGTTTGGTTCGTGATCAACGATAAATTTCATAATTCAAATATTTTTTAATAACTTTTAAAAATAACTTTAATAAATCATTTAGAAAATGTTTTAATTATAAAAATTCTTCTCAATAAAATTCGGATGTTAAATATTTTAGATAATTTTAATTTTTAAATATTCCAAAATTTATGAATTCGTCAAATCGTAACATTCTCCCCCTTTTTAAAAATTTTTGAATTTATCAACATTCCGTATTATTTGTTTATCATTTTTATCTTTCAGTCTATAACTCCTTTCATGAATATTTTCTATGAATTAATATAGTCCCTCAAATCTGTATTTTCCATTCTTTCTTATCTCATTCTGTATCCAGACCATATAGCCCACCTTGTATACTCTTCAAGTCTCATTTTCTTCTGAGTTGTTCTTTTCTTTTATTCTTTATCTTGTATCGTTTCGGTCTATTTTTGTGTCATCAATCCCCTGATGTCTGTCAATTTTCTTAACAAATACTACTTATGCTGGACTGCACCATATCGTCCTTTGTTTTGTTGCGTAAATTCTACTTCCGGAATTATGTCTGCTCAACTTGTGGCATCAATGTGAATTTGATGAAAAGTGAAAAGCCGTATGGTTCTCAGATGAGGCTACCTTCAACATAACGGCTGCTTTAAACAGACAGAATGAATGCCTCTATCGAACAGTCGAATCGAAAGCTTATATATCTGAACATGAGCATGAGGTGGAATTTGATAAAAAACAACCTTCAATAATTGCATATGTCAGTGTATCTTTACTGGGAAAATTGAGTTATGTTTCCCCGAGGAATTTGCGGAAGGTGAAGGCAATGTGGTTCTTTCAAAGAGAAAGAAGAAAACCATCAACCAGACTGTATATCGTAATGAGATGTGTCCCTTGATGTTTAGGGATATCGAATATGTAATGGGCGCTGTAGAATGGATTTGGCAACAAGATGTGGCAAAACCTCATATGTCTTCGGCTACAGTTAACTGGTTAGAGAAGAACATTCCTCAGAGTTAGAAAACACTTCAGTTTATCAGGCATTCTGAGTGTCCATCGAAAAGTCTGGGGAATTCTTCTTCATCACTTTCAAGCAGTACACAGCAATATATCCACGAAGTAAATTAAATATGAGAATTCGCTTTACTAAATCACGCATTGAAAATTAAATTGGTAATTAAATAAATAATAAAGTCAATAAAAATTCGATGTAAATTTGATATTTTGTTTCCCACGTCAGTATATACCAACATTACATCTGCTATCTATTGGTCAACAAGAGAAATTATAAACATTAAAGTAAATCTAATCGCCTCTTCTGTCATAAACCTCAACGATCGTGTGTTACATTTCAAAGAGAAGTAACTTTACTATTTGATATATTGTTTGAACTTGATATTTCATTAATGATACTCCTCATTTTTACGCATCATTTTTTGATTTATTTTAATCAATATAGTTCAGTAATTAGTTATATATTTTTACTTTGTTTTATTTAACAGTCTTATAGTCATAAGAAAGGAAAGTCGGTACTCCACAGTGTATCTAATTTGCATAACCGTTGTGAGTCGATTTTCATTTGTTATAACACCGATTCTGGAGTATCGTTTGGAGAGGAAGACTAACTGTAGGTGTTTGTTATTTAATAAATTATTTAACATGTTATTGCATTGATATAATAAAATATTTTTTAACAATACGTTTGCTTTTCGAGTGCAGTCAGCGTTATACGCCAATAACTTGTCGCATAATTCCGCGTTTCCTTCCATCACTGCACAGTGCAGAGCAGTAAAATTATTCTATACAATGTTTTCATTGATACCTCACTTATTCAAAACTTACAAATCCTCCTTTGTCAATGTTGTCACTTTTTTCAATTAGGTATTCACAATGACTGAATGTACCACTTTCGATTGCCTCATGTAGCGGTGTTTGTAAGTACTAAATAATTAAAATGGGTTTCGATATCAATGTAATATACTTTGTTCTGTGTGTTTGGATTAACATCGAATTGTTCGAGGACTGAGATGCATTCGTCATGATGTAAGGAATGAGCCAACGCTAGAGCTGTTCCAAAAACCTATTATTAATTAAGTAATTAATGATTTAATAAATGAATAATTTACATCGTGATTTATATTCAGATCACAAATTTTTTCATCTAGTATATACTTAACCATATCGGCATCATTGTCACAAACAGCCGTGTGTAAGAGAGAAAAGTGTCTCTTTCCAATGAACAAGTCAAAATGACACAAATGTAAATCAATAATTACTTTCAGTCTTGACTCAATCATCGATTGTCTATTTATAATTGCTTTTACCATGTATTCATTTTCTCTGGCCAAAATTATGGCTTGATCCCATTCCTGAATTAATCTTATTAAAAACTAAAGAGCTTAATCCATTTGATATATATGAAGAATGTTTTGAATTGTTTGTTGAATTGTGCATGTTGTATGTTGATTCGGATTGTGTCTCTCCTGCACAGATGGATGATTGGTATTTTCTTTGATTCTTACTAATTAAAAATAATTTATTTTAATTTTACAGTAAAAAGATTTAAAATAATTTTTGAAAGTAATATTTAATTTTTAATGTAATTTAAAATTAATTTATTATGTACTTTTTTAAATGTTTAGATTTAATTTTAACCAATTAGAATCTTTATAAAAATAAATTTTTAATAAATGTTTTTCATTTGTTGAAAAAATTCTTATGAATTAAGAAATATATTAATCAAGAAATAATGTCAAATAGTGAAGGTGTTTGTGATGTTAATAAATGTTTAAAAATTCATATTGATGTTGTTTATAATATAAATACGTGATAAACCCAGAATAAAGTAAAGTGAAACTTATTTATTTTATAATTTACAAGTGTACGTACAGGAGGCACCAACGGACAAGCAATTTCCTATTTCTATGAAAATTGAAAACTTAGAATATTTAGGAAGACAAAAAGATATTAAAGAATCCTTCGTATCGGAAAATGTGTCGTAAAGCACTGAAACTAAATTTGTAAAAATAATTGTGTTTAGAAAACATTTGGCAAAAAAAATTTAATAAACAAATAAAATGACTCTAAAATAAACTGTAGTTTTAAAAAGACAGATATCTGTCGTGAGAGTAAATTTGTTTAAATTTTGTGAGTCAACATATTTCATTGGTTTTTTTCCAAAGAATTTGATGGTAAAGTTTCAATGAAAAGCGAAAGAGTTAATAAACAGATATTAACTCATTTGGTCTTTACACCTTCATATAAAAGTTGTACGTCGAGCCAGTACAGTTTATTTGTTAAGTTTGAGTGCAGGTACCTTTGACAGTGACATCATTGGTAATAAATAATTTGTTATGGACAAATATAACGAGAACTATAAATAGTTATGTTTATAATTTTTAAAATTACTTAATATGTGTTGGGCTCTTGTTCAAGAATAGAATTCATCAACTACATTTTATACATCTACTTGTCCATCTGCATCTTGCCAATCATATTCTCCTTTTCTGATTTTATATACATAACAGTATTTTGTTTCACATGTTAGAATGTAGTTCTCTATATGAAAAAATTCTTCAATACTCCTAGCTTTTTGAGAACTTAAGAGAGAAAGATACGTAAACAAAAGATACAAAAATATTCTCCAGCTTTTCTGTAGATAGTGATGATTGAATAAGGTTGGCAGTAGCTATAGGACTAGTACAACAAGCCGAATGAAAGTATTTATGTATCGTATTTGTCTGTCAATTCTGTAAAGCTTTAATTGAAAAGAATGTGGTTTGAAATCTGTTTCGGCAAGCTACATGCCATCATAAGTTCTGTACGATATGATCTTTAAAACTCCTGGTTGTGATTGTGAGGGGTTTGTCTGATAATTAATGTGCGTTGATTGAAATTTGTTGAGTGTGTTGTTCTCTCCCGTTCAATGAAATTATTTATACGATGATCTTAATTTGAATTATTTAATGATAAAATGAATACATGAAAAATAAATTTATTTGTTTTAATATTCAGATTTTCAGCGATAATTTAAATTAAGAGTGATTGTATATTCTTGTTCATAAATAATTTTTTTCAAAAGAAGAGTCTTGTTTTCTTGTTAAACAGACCGAAACGTGCGGAGTAATTAACATGGTGACCACTCCTACAATGAACCTGACAATCAAAGAACCCGATATTTTCGATGGGGGTAATTCTCGTTTGGAAACATTTATTAAAGATTTCGGTCGATATTCCCAATTTATGGAGATTGCTGAAACAAGGAAGATTCTTATCGTAACTTTATTTTTCACGACTGAAGCAATCGAAAAATATGAAGCGGCCACAGGTAAAACCTATGTCGAGCAGCCTTTGCCGAAAAGAAAAATATTTTGAATATAATGTCTGAAATTATCAATCTAAAAATTGATACTGAAGATCCAGAGAAGATGTTCAAAATTGCTGATGAATTAATCGACCAATGACTTTCAAAAAAAATCAATAAAGTGGAGCTCTCAAATCTGGTTTATTTAAATATGGTGGACAACTACGACGTGAAAAAAGAGATTATTCTTCTAGGCAATCCAGAAGCTACTGATATCAAGGAAATCGTTGGCAAAATGGAAGAATTAAAGAAAATAGAAAAACTCTTCCATTTGCAGCTTTCAATGCACCAAAGACCAGAAATATCAATCATCAAGACAACTTGAAGACTGTAGAATACCATAAGAGACCAAATATATCTCAATATTATCAACAAGACCGAAAAATAAACACCCAAAGAGAAAATATGCAAAGAACGAGTCAAAATTACTCCTATAACCGAATTCAACAATTCAAAAAGCCAGTTATTATATGCTGGGCATGTAATGAAAAAGAGCACATGCACAGAGACTGTCCAAATGTAAGATGTTCATTTTGTAACAAGAAAGGCCACTATAGAACACAATGCTACGAAAATGATCAACGATTCAATGAAAGACAGAAATACTTGGCACAAAATCACCGGTATGGCTGGTGAAACCGATATCAAATGGTAGAGGATTCATGAAATGAATGAAGATTGTCGCAGCTCGAAGGATGACGAATTTTCAGTTTATATAAGGCATATAACAGAAAAAAGAATACTGAAGAAGACTGGGGAAACGAGGATGCACGGTCACTGGGAGAGGTGATCAATGTGCTTCATTAATGGAGATGAAAAATCGGTATGTTTGTAATTGTATGTTGGAATGTGTGTCTGAATGTGTATGTAATTGTGTGTTTGAAAATATCCCCCTTGAGATGTGTATGTTAGGATCTTGGAATGTCGAATATTCATTGTATGTATGTAAATTTAAATTTTGAGAATAAGGAGTAGTAGTACAAAAGGAAATAGTATTGGAAAAATTACAAATCGGATATGACAAGATGGACGGAAGACCCAGTCTTATTTTTTTAATAAATGGTCATAATGTGAATTGTCTACTCGATAGTGGAGCGAAGGTCAATGTGATAAAGAGAGGAATAATTCAAAATATGGGAATATTGAAAGAGTCCAGACGAAGAGAAGAATCATGTGTGCCAATGATTCAGAGTTATATAATTATGGGATTGTAAAACTTGGTATCACAATTGAAAATACTCATAAAGTACTGGAATTTTATGTAGTTGAAGATGTAAATCCTGAGATAATTGCAGGTTTTGATTTTTTGAAGCAGTTTAAGATAAAGTTAGAGAGAAAAAAACTGAATGATTTTTCAAATAAAATACTTGCTATTAGAGAAAATCCATCCGATCGTGATATATTAAAAAAATTAAGAATAGTTTTTATGGAAAAATTGATAACGAAATATTTGAAATATTTAAGTGTTATAAATCGATTATTATGGCCTATAAATGGGATGTTGGTGAAACAACATGGGTGTAACACAAGATAGAAACACTTGGGTCACATATTCTTTTTAAATAATGGACGTAGCCAAAACACTTAGAATCAAAGCTGGATAATATGATTAAAAATCTGGAAGAGAATGGAATAATTGAAAAGTGCAAATGTCCATGGAATTTTCCGTTAGTATGTGTCTGGAAGAAAGATAAAGAAGCAATTAGAATATGTATTGATTTTAGGCATTAAATAAAATAACATTTAGACCCGCTTTCGCAATGCCTAATAATGATGATATGCTCAATACTATTAGTGGTTCACAATATTTCAGTACAATTGATTTTAGGAATGCGTATTATCAAGTAGAATTAGACGAAGAATCGAAATTAAAAACAGCGTTTTCTTCAAAAGACGGACAATATTGCATCACTAGGATGCCCTTCGGAATAGTAGCTGCTCTGGTTACATTTCAAGAATTAATGAATAAAGTACTCGTGATCTCAATTGGAAGGACGCTGTAGTATATCTAGATGACATTTTAATTTTTTTAACCAGTAGATGTGAACATTTAGAGAAGCTTAAACGTATATTTCAACGCATAAAAGAATCAGGACTAAAAATAAATCCCGAAAAATGTAAATTTTTGATACAGAAAACGAAAGTTCTTGGATATTTTATTATTAAAAATGGTATCGAGACCGATAACGATAAAATTGAGGCAATCAAGAAATTTCAAAGTCATTCATGCATAAAGCATTTAAGAAGTTTCCTAGGCATACCTAATTACTATAGAAAATTTATAAAAAAAAAACAAGGCGGGATATTCAAAAACTCTAGAAGGATTATGTGGGAAAACCCATAGAAAAAAATGATAGGGACTAAAGAATGCGAAATGGCATTTAATAAACTTAAAGAACAGTTGATGACAACTCCAGTATTAATTTCTCCAGATTTCCAGAAACAGTTTATATTAGATACTGATGCCAGTTTTGACACAATTGGAGCAGTACTGTCACAACGGGATGAAAATAATAATGAAAGGGTTATCACTAATGGATCACATAAAATGAATAAGCACGAATTAGGATATTGTATAACCAGAAAGTAGCTACTGCCAATATACTATTTTACCTAACATTTTAAGCACTTTTTGTATGGGAAAAAATTCTTACTCCGAAAGGACCACAAAGCATTGACTTTTATGATGACAACAACAAATCCTATTACTCCACAATTCCAGACATGGATAAATTTCTTAGGCAGTCTCGACATGGAAATGGAGTATCGGAAAGAAAATCTTTATACAAATGCTGATAGAATATCCAGAAACTCTATGGATTTACGTGCACAATGTCAGACAACTGACGAAGAAGTATAAAAAGAAAAAATAAAAACAAAGATTTTAGCACTTCGAACAGATAAATGAGAATTTCGATGTCAAGATAACGATACACAAATAATGAATATCAAAGAAAAAATTAATGGGCTTGAAAATACTATTTGGCAATTAAAAGATGGATCTGTTGTTTTGAAAAATGGAAAAATTTGGATTTCAAAACTTAAAAGAACTGAATTTATTGAATATATTCACCAAACTCTTTGTGATGCTTGCAATAAGAAAGTACAAAAGTATCTCATGAACGACTTTGATATGGAGAATATGAACAGTATGATAAAAAATATTGTACAAATCTGCATTGAATGCCAGAAAAGAAAAGTACAAACAACAAGAATAAAGGAACCAATAATTAAACTTAATTCGGATGAACCTTTCCGAAAAATATACATCGATTTTTCTGGCCCTATAAAGAAAAATTGGCATAGGAAGCAGTATATTCTGGCAATAATAGATCAATTTAGCAGATATATTTGCTTAACCGCTGTTACAAATCGAGATGATAAGTCGACAAAAAAATTTTATTACATAAATGGATTTGGAAACACGCCCACCTGAAGAGATGTATATGGTCAGAGGAAAAACTTTCGAATCTAAACTAAGTAAAGCACTTTCTCAAAAGTTTAATATAAAGATGGTATTTTCGAGTCCACGATTATAAAATAGTTGTACCTGCTCTTTATTTAAAAAATTAATAATATATCTTTCGTTTTATAACTTTCGTTTTATTAACACGTGGCTTAAATTTCAGAAATCAAATTTAATATAATATATTGATATTTATTAAATTACTGTAAAGATTTCCATTTTACTGATTTGCAATCATTTTTTGTCAGTTACACTGACATTATCTTCGATGATGATTCTTTCAGGATTATAAATCATAATTTCATGCAAAAAATTTATTATTCAAAGCTTACACACAAATTAAAAAATTCCTTTCGTTAATCCAATTTACTCATTTCGTCGAAATCCATTTATTAAATTTTCTTTAAAGTCAAATTTCTACTTTTATATAAATTTATTCAACTTTCACTATTAAAGTTTATCTCTGAAATTTTTTTGTTAAATATAAATTTAACTCAAATTTAAAATAAATTTTTACGTTCAAAATACTTTTGTTAAAACATATTTAACTTAACTTTAAGTTGTATCAAAATAAAATAGTTCTACAGTCAGGTGCAAAAGTTTGTGAACGCTTGTTATTAAATTGTCTTTTGCACCCAACTGCAATTATATTGACAAAAGCACACCAAATTACAAAGATTTTATTAGAACATTATAATAAGACACAAATTTTTCAAAACTTGTCATAACTGGCACATAAACCACGTAAAACCAGTGTATATTTAGTATTTTGTGTATTTATATTTAATATAATATATTAATATTTCATCCAGTCTCTTTGACTGGTTGACCTTGGACGACCAGATCAAGATCTTGAACATAAGGAACCAGTCTCCCTTTTTCTTTGAACAATCTGACACACAACTCCAAGAGAAACATTAAGAGTTATAGCTATTTGTCGATAAGAAATGCCGCGCTTCTGCAATGCCAAAACTGCTGCACGCTGTTCTGTTGTTAGCTCCTTGCCACGGACAGAAATGATTGTAAAATAAATAATGACAATTTATAACTTGAAAAGTAATAAAAATAAAATATGCATTTAATCATGTAAATTGTTTATGTATACTTAACAACGAATAGAAAAACATGCAGTGCAACAACAAAAAGCAGTATAGAAACAAGCGTTCACAAACTTTTGCACCTGACTGTACATTGTAAATGTTACCCGAATTATTGTTTTTTTAATCAGTTTAAATTACTTATTTCCTATTTTAAAACTTTTACTAAGTATTTTCTAAGTATTTTGCTTTTAATTAATCTAAACTTTTTAATTTAAAATTGTTGTTTATTTTAATTATTATATAGTATTTTAGGTTTTTAAAATATCCTTTTTTTACATTTTAATTTTATAAACATTATATATTTTTTATGTTTTACATGATTATTTAATTTTGTTAAAATTCTCAATTAAAAATTTTTATTTATTATTTAGTGATTTGAATATTTTAACTAATAAAAAATATTTCTATGTACATTTTTAATATAAAACTAAAATAATACTACCTTTTCGGAGTATATCGTTTTCTTTAAGATATCCTTTATGAAGACACTGTTGCCATTTTGTGCTACTATTTCCAGAAAAGATTGTGATACCTTGAAATAATTATTTTAATATTTGTAAAGAGATTAATATAAACAGTGACCTTTCTCTTTAAGCGACATTTAGGTTTGATAAAAACAGAGTTTACGGGGAATCTGTATAAATAGAGCTCAAAAGAATTTAGGATATGCTTTAATATGAACTTTTTCAAAGGACCTAAACTATCATAAATCTTTTCATACCATTCGTCATTTCTTTTATACATTTTTCATCATTGTTTGTTTCCATATGCTAGTCATTAACAATCTTTTTGTTTGAATATTGAATGTTGTATATTTCATTATTTAATAACTTCTTTCACTACTGATTTAATGGTGTCAGTATTTATTTATTTGTGTAATTTGGAGATCTTGTAAATGGAATTGTAATGATTATAAAAAAATTTAAATAGAATTATTATAATTATTAATACAAATGATTATAAATTATTATTAAAAATATAAAAATTTGTATAATAAATAATAATAATTACTATTAATATTGATTATGTACTATTAACAACATCAATATGAGGTTTACAACATTTATTAATATTACAAGTGCATTCACTATTTGACATCTCTCTTGATTAATATTTTTCTGAGTTCAAACTAATTATTTTCAATAAATGAAAATCTGTTAATAAAAATTATTAATTATAAAGAATCTAATTGGTTGAAATTAAATCTAAACATTTTTTTAAAAAAGAA
>MQRK01242996.1:6765-18747 GCA_001938485.1 Girardia tigrina | reverse complement strand
ATTTTTAATTCCAAGTTTTATTAAACTAAATATTATTTTGTTTGAAATTAATAATTTTACTAAAAGAATTATTTAAAAATTTTCCTTTATAAAATTTTATCAAAAGTGTTCATATGTATTTTTTCGAAACCCTAACATTTTATTTAAGTCCTCCAGTTAATATTACCTGTTATATATTTTTCTATGATGGTATATGGGACCTAATATCTGTTGACCACTTTGTTTCTTATCTCTTTTTTACCCACACTTGATTTCCCACCCTGAAATTTCATTGTGTTTGTACATCTTATAATTAATGCTTTGGCCATATTTTTATTCAACTGCTATAAACTTCTGTCTATCTTTCTACATAAATTATTTCTGTCGGATTTCCGTGTATAGTTTTTTGACGAGTTGCCATCAAATTTTTAAATACTATATGTATACATATTTTTTTAATTCTCAATCCGGAACATTGTATCTTACTTACATGATGCGCAACTTCAATTGATTGCAGAAATCTTAGTTGGTATATCGGAAGCTTCAATAGGAAAGCTTGCGAACAGAGAGCGAATGACTCGTAATATACACAATACGATACAGAAATATAATCCTTATATAATGAATCCATATAATCTAGCGCAGGGATGGCCAAACTTTAATCCATTAAGGGCTACTTATTTTGTAAAATATTCACTTTTAGGATTTTTAAAATCTTGCACACGTAGATATTTTTAATATTTTAATTAAAAATATTATTTCGTATAAAGAAAAAATGATACTTATAATTTTTTTATTTGGTAAAATGAAATACTAATTATTCTAAAAAAGCATTTATTATAATAAACATACACTGTAAATAAGCAAACAATTAAAAATGTTTAGTTGGATGAAACTTGACATTGCATAATTAATGTAAGTTTTTCAAAATTTGGCTCATATGATTTTAAGACCAGTCTTAAACATGATTCCAAATGTTGATTTGTTAACTGCGGTCGATGTTTTGTTTTGTTTGCAATGAAAATGCTGATTCACATAAATATGTTGATCCAAAGAAGGCATTGAAATGTTCAACAATTTTCCTATTTATTAAAATTAAAATCTGAAACGAAAGATTTGCATTGCAAAAATTTATAACTAACTATTAAAATATTTATGATTTCTTCTTCTAAGAATGATAAATTTGTAGTACCTAGAATATTGTTTAGTTTCAAAGCTACGCTTTCAACATCGATGTTTTCATTAAATGGGCATGACAAAAAACTGGCAACATCTTCAAGTTAACTCGATGTTTGAAATCTTCTTTCAAATTCTTTTAAAAGCAGTAAAACATTATCGGAATATTTATTGAATGTGAAATTTTTTTATTTTTTTAGATTTATCAGTCAAATTATAATAATGCTTTAAATCATTGCGTTTTATTTGCATTGCAAGAATATTTAGTTTCTCTCGAAAAGACTTCAATATGCTTATCATATCTAATATTGTTTTACTGTTACCTTGTAGTTGCAGATTTAGTTGATGTAAATGTTCAGTAACATCTCAGAAAAAAGCAAGACCAAGAAGCCATTCCTGATCATTTAATTGAGGAAATCACCTTTGATCTGTAAATATTATTTGTGGTAAAGGTTCTCTAAATCTCCTTAAAATTTAGCACAACTTAACCATCTTACGTCTGTATGAAGTGACAACTTCGCATTCTTTCAGCAAGGCGCGAAACAGACATCGTGACAAACTTTTTGATCTTATGGATTTTACTATTTTGAATGCACATTCATAACGTGATCGAATTTTGATACTTTTGAACACAGCACTTGAGTATGTATAATGTAATGATAATCCATAAAATTCGGAAGTTTAAAGTAGTAATTAATAAAATATCTAAAATTGATTTTGTAATATTCTTTTTATTTAAGCAGTATTTATTAAAAAATTATTTTAATTATCATTATTTAAATATTATTCTTTTTTATTGTTGGCTCTTTTTACTTGGAATCCTATTCAATATATATATATATATATATATACAACAAGAGATTAAGAAATACTGAATAAATTTTAATATTTATTAAGCATAATTTTGATTTATCAATAACTGGTTAATGAATGTAACGTATTCAATTAATTAAGTATTTTGATTAAATAAATCAGGATTTCTAGCATACAAAGTGTAACTTGGAGGTGGAATATGGTCAATATTAGGAATAAATGAAACATTTTCCAAGTTCTCAGTTCTATTTTCTTCTATTCTTTCTACACTTAAAGATGTTGACTTTGCAGGTTCAGAAAAATTACGAAATCCAATACTTTCGTCATAAGAAGGAGGAGTTATTGGAAACTGCGATGTAATTTCATTTGAGTCTTTACTGTATTCATTTAAATCTAGTTGAGAAGAAAGTTGCATATTAGTGGGAGCCGATGGTTCGAATGAATTGCGGATATTTTCAAACTGAATTTCTTCCAAACCAGATTTTAACTTAATTCTATCATTACTTTTTGTAAATCTGCATATCATACATATTACACACAAAATAGCTAAAGATATTCCAACGTAGATGGCCACTGAGTACCATTTTGTGTATAAAGAGCAACTCATTATTCTAGATTCTGTCTCAAAATCTGTTGAGTTTTGATGACTTATATTAATAAAACATCCATAATTGTTTGACAAAGATACAGTATATCCACTCCTCGGTTGTGATTCACAACATATTCTTTGTCTATGGCGTTCACATGATCTATTTGTTATTGGAATCCAATATGACCACGATTCCCAAGGACACCAGTTTGTATAACTTGGACAATTTTCTTTAAAACATACCTTTTTTATTGATTCTAAGTTACTAACATAAGGTTTTGTTTCTATATAATTTTGCAGTTTTGTATCATCTCGACCACAGGCTGAACCTCTTGATACAATATTGTTACATAAACATGATCTTTCGTAGCCATTCATACAATGATAATTTACCCATGTACATTCAACTCTAGTTGACCAAGAACTCCATGCACATGGAGTGTCTTTGGTAAAATGATAGACTTCGTAATGCAAAGAAAAAAATATGTATATCCAAAGATGAGAAATCATAAGCGATCCAGTTAAATAATATTAATCAGTAAATAAATAAATTATTTGTACTGTGATTGTTTATATTAGACTAATACAAGTTATCGACATGTAATAGTTTGCTATTCGAAAATAAATTGGTGTATCATTTTAGTTCTAAAAATGGTTATTTTATTGTAATATATATCGCATGCATTATTCTCTGATGACACTTCGTAAAATGTTATCCTTTTAAATCAACTTAACATTGTTTAACTGCTATAAATTATTCACATAAAAATAATATGCAGACTTCACATTGGCGTAAGTAAAAGGACAAATAACTTTTAAATAAAATTAATATAACTAAAATTAATATTATTAAATCTTTATTATTAAAAAATATATAAAAATTTAGTAACATTCCGACGAATGTCTCATGGTTTTTACCTTCCAGAACATATCTCAGACAGAAAAACTCTTGTTCAACTTGACTTATATCAGTGGTTTCATCCATAATCACTCCATACTTTCCAGTCATTTTTACATCGGAAGAAATTCGTTCCAAAATAAGATTGGACATAATTTCAAGTAATAATTTTGAATAGATGGTGTTGCCCACTTAGCATGCTCTTTACGTTAAATCCCCAATTTAACTTTGAACCAAGATATATCTCTACATCTGAGGTTCAATAGTTCAAGGAAGTTACCTTTATTAATGTCAGATGCTTTACTAAGGTTCTTTCTATCATTAATATGTCCTCTCATTCCAAAATTTTGTTGTTCGGAGAAAAAAATACACTCAATGATGACACGGCACGAGTTTCCAGGTTGCTTTCACTGTTCCGTTCGGCAGGAACATGTGAAAAACACTTGCGAGAAATCCTGGTCTTTTTCAGCCTTTTGCTGATATTTGATAATGACATTCTTCGACCATTATTAATCTCAACCAAATCGGTAATTTCGCGTAGAACCAGCTCATTGTTAGAAACAACTGCATTCGCAATGTTCTTGTCAAATGTTCTGGCAGCTCTTGCCTTTTGGATCATTGTTCATGGAATTTATCTTTGATTGGTTTAAAGGTTTTACCTTCAAGGTAATTTGCAATATGACGCCGAACTGTTTTTATTGACAGGCCTAATGATCTTGCAATGACTGGTTTCGTAGCACCTTGGTCACATTGGCTGAGTAATAATGAATATAACTCTGTTGTTACTGTCTCCCTGTCTTTTCTTGCCATAGAACGTAATTTACAATTTGTATTATATTGTAAAATGGCGGGAAAAGTCAATAAATATTGATTAAGCTTCAATTTCTGATTTAAATATGATATAATTTATGTTGAGAAAGTAAATAAATTGTTAATTTGCTTATTATTTTTGCTAACAATATATTTTTTCTTAAAGATAGACCAGATCATATAAATTATATATATAGTAGTAATAATTTTAATAATATAAATAAAATAAATAATAAATTAAATATAAATAACATAAAATATGAAATTAATGAAAATAAGTCAGAATTCATGAGTGAGTCGAACTTCTATCACGAACCAGAAACAAGTCACAAAGTTGCGAAATTCATAAAAAAAGACACGTATGATGAAAGGGAATTGTTGATAATAACTAATTATGAAAATGTACCAATTGTATACAACAGATTAGATGGTCGACTAGTATCAGAGTCATGATTGAGGACACAGAAATTAAATGTCTATTAGATACTGGTGCAGCCTTAAACGTAATGACAGAAGAAATACTTAAGAAATTAAAGGGCACACGAATGGAGCAAACAAATCAGAAATTGACAGCAGTAAATGGATTAAAAATGGATGTTAGAGGAGAAATAGAAACACTGATAAAAATTGGGAAGAAATTAGAGAAAATAAGATTTATAATAGTAAAGAATTTAAGACCAGACATGATTGGGGGCATGCCATTAATGAAGGAATTNNNAATAGAGCTACAATGGAAAGAAAATAAACAACAGGATAAGAGTAAAATTAACATATGTGAAATCGAGGCCAAGTTTGGGAAAGGAATCACAGACGAAGAACGAAGAAAAGAAGCATTGAAAATGATCGATACACGAAATGATAAAGCACTAGAAGAGATAATTCACAAATATCAAGGCATATTCATGGCAAACGACTGGGATATCGGCTGTACAAACTTGTTATGACACAGAATAGAAACAACAGGCGGACCTATAAACATAAAACCAAGAAGACAGCCGGTACATTTAGAGGACAAACTTGAGGAAGTAATCAAAAATCTAGAGGAAAATTGAATAATAAAGCCATGTAATTCACAATGGAACACACCAATAGTATGCGTTTGGAAAAAAGACAAGGACGAAATCAGACTATGTCTAGATTTCAGACAGTAAAACTTAATTACAAAAAGGAAATGATGATGGGCTACATGGAACCAAATATTTCAGTACAATAGACTTATGAAACGCGTATTACCAGGTAGAATTGGACAAGGAATCACAGGAAAAAAACGGCGTTTTCCACTAAATCAGGACAATTCTGTTTTAAACGGATGCCTTTCGGGATAGCAGCGGCCCCAGGAACATTTAAGCATCAGGAACAAAGAAGGGAGCATCAGTTTATCTGGACAACATATTAATAGCAACAAGCACAAAGGAAGAACATTATAACGTAGTAAAAGAAGTATTTCGAAGAATAAAGGAGACAGTCTTCCAGTCGTTTGTTTTGCTCTTGCTGTTTCATATCTTTCTCCACTGTCACAACTGACTTCTTGGTAGATTTTTCAAGTTTGATTCCGAATATATGTATGACATTAACACCTCTAATGACTGCCGATCTGATTGCTTTCACCACTAAAAAATCTACCGCATGGCACTCTTCTTTCCATTTCAACTTCACTGTCATTTTTCCCAAACACTTATCACCTTCTGAAAACGCTCCATTTAGTATAATTGGGCTCTTCTAATCTGGGTTGTCCGATTTCCAACCAAATCTTCTCACTAATAACTGAAACACCCGCTCCACTATCCCACAACATTAATACATTGTAATTATTCAGCTTAACATCGCTCCACCATCTACCATCTGCCCCCTCTACTATCTCTGTAATTCGATTTTTTTGATATGTTATGCCGACTCCACAGACGAAATGCTTCCCATAGAGTCTCTGGCATTTAAATCATCTTCATATTCATCTTTATATGATACGATATCCACGTTTTCTTCATTGTACACATCTTTGATGCATACTACATTAACATTCTTAATATGATTACAGTTTCTGAGCCCATGTCCACTTTTTCTACAGATTAAACAACAATTATTTAAAGGACAATCTTTCCTTAAATGCCAATGTTTTCCACAGCAATAACAATCCCCTTTTGTTAAATGCTCCTCTTCTGGAGTCGGAAGTCTCTTTATTTTGCAATATAATTTACTTACTTAGTACCAAGCCGAATGCACCGGGCGATTATATTGTTGTTTATCTTCTGATATTCTACTGGATCCTTTCTCATCACTTTTATTAAATCTTTCCGATTGTATTCTACGTTCCGTTCTTAATATTGGTTGTCTATCGTTTGATTCATTCAATCGAGTTGTATTTCTTTTATGTTCAGGATTCTCATATCTTCTAACTTGATGTTTATATTTCTTTACCATTTCTGCATACGATGTTTTTGTAAGAAATAAAAGATTCGCTTCTTTATATTTTTATAATGACGAATCTTTTATCTCTTAAATATAGAGCGGAATTAAATTAAACGAATTCACCAAACGGAAAGTGGTTTGATGAATTTGTTTAATGTAGTGTATAAAGAAATAATAAAATGAATTGACAACAAAACTGTAACTAATATTTTAGTTTTAACAGACAAAATAATGTTCGACAAAGAATAACTCACTGGATTATTTAGGAAACGTTAAAGTTAAATTGATCGACAGAGACGTGGATACTTTTCGATACAATTAGTACGTCTTCAGCTAATTGATAAGATTTTACAGAAATTGTTTAAAATTCTATTGAGGAATTGTATTTGCTTGTCGGTAAGTAACGTTACTTCCTTCGAGTGAATCTTTGTCGTCGATGTATATTTGTGATTCGTTAATTATCTTTTGTTTTCGAATTCTTCTCTCGTCAGTAAATAATTCCTTGGAAATAATGTTACTTCTCTCGTCGGTAATTAATTGCTTGGTAATTTTTATTAATTTGTTTTTATAGATTTTAGATTTTTTCTTGATTCAATATAATTTATCATGCCAAATATTTTTTTTCTTTATATATCCTTTCTTCCTCTCATTTTTCTTTGTAAATATTAATGATTTTCTTTTTTCTTGACCTTCTTTCACATAAAATACCCTAAATAGATAAATAAAATAAAAATAAAAGCAAATATACACACCAAAAAATAAAAGTAAATGTATGAAATAAGTAGGGCACGACAGTTTTGACGGCTAAAACATCATTTCTTTCTTCTTTTGATATGTTGTCCTCATAAATCTTAGCTTCCGCTCTCATTTCTTCAACCGATATGTTAGGTTTGAAAACAAATCGATCCTTCAGAACTTTAGATTTATCCACTTTTTCAAAATTTCATTCAAAATTTCTTCATCGTTGTGTTTCCTAAAATTTTCAATTGTTTTATGAACCCTTAATTCGAATGTTAAGAATCTTTCATTCTCACCTTGACAAATTTGGCTTAGTTTGTCCAATTCTTCCAACAGCGGTACTTTCTTTATAAATGTTTTCTGGAACCAATTTTTGGATTCCACATCTGACATTGGTTTCTTACACTCTTCTGTTGCATTCCCCCAAAGAATTTGCGCTTCGCCTATCAACAAATAGTTACACATTTCCGAGAATGTTAACCCAAAAAAATCTGAACATTGGCATATATCTCTATACCATATTTTACCTTCTTCAGAATCCACTCCATTGTACTCCTTCATTTTCTTCTCAAGGGTTTCCTTAAAGATTGATGGAAGTTCTAGTTTAGAAAGCCTCAAAACTTTTATTGGAACACCAGTGTGGTCGCCAGTTAAATCTCCAGGTTTCACTTCAGGATTCATAATAACAACAAGTAGAATTTATTAATTATTTACAATCTTTTTAGAATACTTAAACAAATAATAATCACAACATCTTTATATAATTTAAAATTTAGTTGGTGAGAAAATAAATGCTTCACAATCTATCTAACATTTAAATTCTTGCTATAAGATTTAAGTTTTGTTAAACTATCTGTAATCTGTACATAATAAATAAGTATTTAAAAAAGAAATAATCTTATTTTTGACTTCTTGTTATTGATAAAAGTTCTTAATCACACCGATACACCAACACTTATATGAATTTCTCTTTGTATAAAATTGTAGACACACACTTATTTATAAATACACCACAAGTAGTAAAATACCCATTATGAGTCAAGAAAAAGTTCATTTGGACTTTTTTTTCAGACTATCAAGTACTGACTCTATTTTAGTTTCATTATTCATCAATAATGTGTGGGCAGATGTTAAGTGACGATTTAAAGACAGTCATATACCATGTTTGATTCTAGATCAAGATTATAATTCATTAACACAAAATTTTATTTATAACACAAGTAACAATTATTTAAACAATGTTTCTTGAGGAACTTTCGTTTTCTTTTGACCAGATTCCTTATACATAAAATATTGGATTATAAATACTTATAAGCTATTTATTAAAACGATATTTTAAAAATTGAAATTTTTTTCCATTAATTCTACAGATTAACATTCTACTATTTGATAAAATTTAATTTAAAATACATATAAAATCAACAAAATTTATTTTAACTAAATTAACAACTAGTAAATCACAAAATTAAATTTTTTATATCCATTCTTTATGTAGACAGAACTCTACTTTGCCAACAAAGAATTTTAAATTTAAAAAATTTCAATTAAAAAAACATTAAAAATTAGTATAAACTACTTATAATTTATAAATAGATATCTTGCAATTAATATTTTTCGATAACTCCGAATTTTCCGTTTTTTCCCATTTTGGGATCTTAAAAAGATTTTTTCGATCAAATATTTATTGTCATCGAGAATGAGTAAGTATGCAAAGTTTGAAGAAAATCGATTGATTCGAAGGCCTTCAAAAACAGTTTTCTAAATTCCATGATACATATATATATATATACCTATATAAAAGGTAAGTTAATAAAAAGAATGGAAAAAATAGTTTAACGTGTTATTTATTATCAATATTTCAATTTAAAAAAAAACAATTCATTACCTAAAATTATTTTAGCTATTTATTCGTTTCATGTCTAATTAACTTTATAAAAGATATTTATCATTTTAAACTTATTTTAATGTTTTAGGTCAATTTTTAATTAAAAGTCCTTTAGTATTTATACAATTTGAATACAAAAAATAATTTACAATATTTAAATTTCTTTATTACGGTTCATTAATTATAAAATTTTAATGGCTGTTTATATATATATATTTTTTAATTAATTATTTATCGAATTTTTAATTGGCAGAATTTCAAACTGACTTTATAATTTAAAATTATCTGTTTTTTAACTTACATCTCTGGCAACAAAAATTTCATTAATTTATTTTTCAGAATAAATTTTAAAATTAATGCAAAACATAATTATCGTTGGCTTTATATATTTGTTAGGGTTTCGAAAAATACATATTTTTGAAAAAATTTTATGTAGAAAAATTTAAAATAATTCTTTTGGTAAAATTATTAATTTCAAACAAAATAATATGTAGTTTAACAAAATTTGGAATTGAAAATTAAAAATATTTTAGTCTTTGTTTTATTTGATCAATTTTTAAGGCTGTTGAAAACTACTATATAAACAGCAGCAAATTTAGTTTAGTTTGCCCAAAACCAAAACAAAAAAGTAAATTAAATTTATTATAAAAAGTCTTTTTTATTTATTATCTTTTTAAAACATTTTTTTTAAAAAAACCAAAAGTATCCCGTATGGGAGAAAAAGGTTTTATTTAAAAACTAAAACTATAGTTCGTTTTGGAGATTCACAGTTTTTACTGTAATCTGTTACCTCGTAAGAATTATTGATTTGTGTTTGTGTTCTGTTATCAAGAATTATTATTATTATTATTTTTGACGTGTTAATTTTTGTTATTTGAAATAAAGTTTCATAAAAGAATTTGTGTTCATTATTTATATATTGGGTGTACAACTAATTAATTTCGTATTTTTTTGTTAAAAAAACCATTTATTTAAGTATAAAAGTGATAACAAATACAAAATTAATTAGTTGTACACCTAATATTTATATTGGAAGTCCTTACTGATTAGTTGGAGTCAGATTAACGATTAAAGATTAAAGATTTGCGTTTTTAAAAAGTAAATATTTAAGATTAAAGATTTAAATACCCAACATAAATATATTTGGTGAGCCCTCTGTTCTTAAAACAAAAAGATTATATTTTTAATAATTGAAATTTCGAAAAAGTATCAAAACGTCTAATTATCCTTTGAGAAATCGGAAAAAAAGTTAAAAAAGAAACGATGGCAGAAAATAGAGAGAATAATATAGATTTTGCGAGTTGTCAAAAGTTACCTGTAAATCAATATGGGGGAGACCCCATGGAATTCGTAGATTTTATGACAGAATATTTTATGTTTGCTACAGCGTATGGATGGACCGAAAAAATAATGATTCAAAGATTACCGTTATATTTAAAAGGTGCAGGGTTTCGAAAAATACATATTTTGAAAAATACATATTTTTGAAAAAATTTTATGTAGAAAAATTTCAAATAATTCTTTTGGTAAAATTATTAATTTCAAACAAAATAATATGTAGTTTAACAAAATTTGGAATTGAAAATTAAAAATATTTTAGTCTTTGTTAACACTAGAGAAGTTTCTTTAATCAAATTGATAAAAATGGAGTTGAAACGTGGGCAAATATGAAAGATTTAATGGCTGAAAAATTAATAAGTGGTGATGTTGGTAGAATCATACGGAAAAAGTTTTATTCTCGAATTCAAAATGCGGAGGAATCAGTTGGTAAATTCGCTTTTCATTTATCCACACTTGCAGAAAAAGCGTTTGGAGAAAAGAGAAATTTGACAGAACAAACAAAAAAGATAATTGAAAATCAGTTTTGGGCTGGAGTTCAAAATAACATAAGAACAGCACTTTGTTTTGTGGACTATACAAATTCTGATGATCTTGTAAAAAAGGCTATGCCCGTTTTGCCATAATACAGCTTTAATACGACTATATAATTCCATTATCAGGTCACAACATGCACTAAACTAAAACACTAAACGGAAACATACCAAAATTAAATAATATTTATAAATAAATTATTAAATTAATATAAATTTATTTCCATTTTCCTAAAAATTAAGCAAAATGGACTAAACAGGGTCAATTCCATTCTCGCAAACCAACCATATGCAGTTATCGATTTCCATTTGAGAAATGATATGTTTTATCTATCGTTGCGTAATTTACGAGGTCACGGAGACATATAAAGATAACAAATGACAGGAAAAATGAAATTAATTGATTTAATTAAATACTTTTAATAAATTGGTTTAGACTGTCGTTTGAACATTTACACCTAAAATAAATGTTCAAGCGACAGTCTAAACAAATTTATTAAAACTATTTAATTAAAAAGCGATTATATAAATTGATTACATAACCATAGCTTCCATACATATAATTGATTTTAATCCAATAACTTGGTTATTTGATATTTAATTTTGGTATATTTCCGTATAGTGTGCTAGTTTACTGCATGTTGTGACCTGATGATGGGTTTATTATCTCAAAACGCGTTGCCTTATTTTTATCCCTTTGTTGCGGTCGAAAAATAACATAAGCATACATCACACATACAATACAACAGGAAAAAAGCCAACAGAGAATATCAATACATTTATTAAATCGAAAAAACAAATCCGCGGATTGATTTGA
>MQRK01242992.1:0-13695 GCA_001938485.1 Girardia tigrina | reverse complement strand
ATATATCTGTCAAGAAATACCTTATTTATTTTCATAGGATAGTTCAAAGTTAAGTTATACGCGATTGAAATGTAAGGTGTGAAGTTTGACCCGTTTCATATCGAACAACCTAATATATAGTTTATAGTTTTGTTTATAGATTTAATTTTTTGATGTTTATAGTTCGACGAAAAAATCAATAATATTGTGAATAATTGGAAAATAAATTTATAATAAATGTATTTTTTCGACATGTGTCTTGCATTGATGAATTGTGCTATTTAACTGAGTTTCGCCAGTCGCAAACTTTAAAAACAGTTTAAAAAACACACTATACTCTCATATTGCCATTTGGTCTGACATTTCAATTGAGTTACATCGATGAGATTTCTGAATGTATTTCGTTTGATGTTATGGCTAAAATTGAGTTGATTGCTTTGTGTGAGAAATTTCATCTCCCAAATTAGTTTTTGTTGCTTGTTCATTGTTATCTTTATCATATAACCTTTTTATCTTGTAAAGTAACGATTGATAAAGCAAGCAAATTGTTTTCTCAATGTTGGTGTGAGAGTGGGCTCAGTGCGGTCGCGGAGTCTCGGGGTTTGGCGCTTGGTGCTCCCTGGACGAGGGGAGAAGAAGGACCGAACTCACTGAGATAAGATGAAGTTTGTTCGCTTTTTAAACCACTGACCAAAGCAAAGTATCGTATAGTATATTTTGCAGAAACTGCTTTACCGGTCTCTGATTCTCCAGATAAAATTACTGATTGATTTGCTTTCATTTGATCGATTTCCGCCTTCATCTCATTTAATTTCTGAGTTAAATCAGCCACAACATTTGAAACAATTTTCTGTTTTACTTTTTTGATATTTGATCCTTGCCTAATTCCAGATCTATCAACACTAATTACGTTTTTAATTTTACAATTTTGATTTTCACTATCTGGTACAGTTAAAACATTTATAATTTATAATGTTTGGTTGAAAGTTAATTATTGGGACATCCGATTCATAAAACACTCCTGTGAGGAATATTTGGTGTGTGGATGTTTTTGTGTAGTGTTTGCATGTTTTAATGTTGTATGTTGATTTGGGATTGTGTCTCTCCTAACCAGATGGATTATCAATATTTAATTTCTTATAATCTGAAACTAATTTATTTAAATTTAGATTTAATATTCAAATTTTTAATTTTTATTATTGCAACTTTTAAATAATTTTATTGATTTTATTTTTGTAAATTTTTAAATAATTAAATCAAATTAATGTTTAAAAATGACTATAAAAATATTTTATTTCAGCCAATAAAATTTAAATTAAATATTTTTAAATAAAATAATCTTCTCAAGTATAGTTCAGATTATATTGAGAGATATTGAAAATTGATTGATGGATCTAAGTGAAAGCATTACTATTGATCATCATAAAGATGATAAGAAATGTGAATGTAATAAATGTTCTGTCAATGTTCGAGTTCTCTTAACAACTCCTTCAACTTTTTTTTAGGCAAATTGATCCGATTTTGTCCCCAGTTCATACAACACCGATGGTTCTATCATTGAAATATAATCAATATTTATATCAAGATCCTTGGTTCCATCGTATTGCGATTTTAAAATTATTTCTGTAGATGTTTTGTTATCTGTCCTATAATGTATTTCTAATTTGTGAGTGATCAATGAAATATCTTTGATAAATCTTGTTCCGGCAACGGTCGCTTTGAAATTGTACTCATACTTGTTTGCCACTTGATAAACCTCTCTGTCTCCATCGTACTCTAATAAAGTGTATCTCGGCCTCAGAATCAGTGATAGAGCCAATTTAAATCGATCCACGCCTTTTAACTCACTTCGTGCCACATTCAATTGTAATTCCATCGCAAATTTGATCTTTATTTGTGCTTCAGAAAGTTTAGAAAATTTTCCAATACGGAATTTAAACACATTCGTCATACATTCATTTCTTTCGCGGTTTCGTACATGATCTTTACTTCTTCTACTTCTTTACATATTCCGATTATTGTCCTATATCAATTACCGCATCTAGGTAATACACAACACAATTATTGTCAAACGGAAATGAAAACACGATATCAATAAATTATTTATATGACAATCCACCGATAATGATTTCAAAGTTATTTTTGGATCGGATTTGCAAATTAGTAATCCAAACATTTTGCAAACTGATAATTGATACAAAAACAAATTCAAAGTTATTATTTTTAAACTTGCGGTAATTGAAATGAGAAAAGCGACAACTAATCTCAATTTATTTTAATGAAAATTGAACATAAATCCTCCACATTTTTCGCGCCATATCAAATCATCAACATTACCAATAGATTAATATACATCATTAAAACAAATGAAAATTTTTAATTTATTTTTTCATTATTTTTTTATAGATAGTATTTAATTGTTTTTTTACATTTTTGCCATTTGGCATTTTTGCTATTTAATTATTTTTTTCTTCAAATAAAAATTGCACACATATAAATAAAATTCTCAAAAAATACAAATCAAAACGAATTCCAAACAATTTATCACAATTTCTGTTTAGTTCCCATTACCAAATCAATTCATTAATTTCGATGTACGTAAATTTTTTATTTTCAAAGAATCATTGACATTGAATTGCGTGACATCTAGGTTCATATTAATTGATGCTGCATTGAAATTAGAATTCGATAATTTGATTTGAATTTTTAAATTTCAACATTTTTCACTAATTTTGACAAGAAATTCCGATAAATCATCTTCGAACAATTTTTTGATCGATAGACAAAGATAAATTCAATATTCTATTTTTGAAAATTCCAAATAATATTTTGGTTTCCGTGATGGAACCTCAATTTCATAGAGTTGAAACTCGGGATGATTTGAGTTTAGCATATTGTCGTTCGAGAATTGACACGGTCACTGAATTTTACTTTATCAACCATGATTTTAAAAAGTCGGCTCGGCGGGATCAGTTGTATCAGCCCCCCCCAAAAAAAACAAATCAAGCACTCAAACTGAAATTGATAGTTGCTAATAAATGGTTTGCAAGATTAGAATTAATTTCGTTTATTATATTTTTGTTAATTTTACAATGAAAAAAAACCTTTTAATCCAAGGATTTATTGGTAAAATAATAATTAATTATTCTGATGTCCCTTATCATGTGTTAGTTGAATAAATAGTGTGGATTGACTTGACGATGATATTTTCATCAAGAAACTCGTTGTTTGATTATTACCTATTGTACATAAACTTATACATATACACATATACTTTACATGAAAATTTTTCCATGGAAACAATTTATAATATAAAAATTTTGAAATAAATTGTGAGGAATGTTTTGAATTGTGTGTGATAATGTGCATGTTGTATGTTGATTCGGATTGTGCCTCTCTCACACAGATTGATATTTTCTTTGATTCCTATTAATTAAAAATAATTTAATTTAATTTTATAGTAAAAAGATTTAAAATAATTTTTAAATGTATCATTTATTTTTTAATGTAATTAAAAACTTTAACATATTAATTTAATATGTTCTTTTTTTTACAAAAAATGTTTATATTTAATTTCAACCAATTAGATTCTTTATAATTAATAATTTTTATTAACAGATTTTCATTTTTTGAAAATAATTAGTTTGAACCCAGAAATATATTGATCCAGGGAGATGTCAAATAGTGAATGCGCTTCTGATATTAATAAATGTTGTAAAACTCATATTGATGTTGTTAATATATATAAAATACAAGAATGTTTTTTAAATATACACATTGTTACCGCCACATATTGTTGTAAATGGCTTATTTATTAGAAGATACGGTATTTTATTACACTCATTTTTTCTAAAAGTTTCATAGGTATATAAGTAGAACTGTGAGGAATGTTTGATATGATGTGATGTATGTTGCAAAGTATATTGTCCTTTCCAAAAATAATTACCGAATTTACAAGGGTTTGACGAAATTTAATTAAACATAAATTTATTAAATAAAATTTAATTAATGGTTGTCTTAATAAACGAATTTGGCAATTATATAAAAGGCATACAGTTTTGAAAAAAATTCTGAAAATTCAAAAAGATTATAATGCAAAAGAAGATCAGACCTTTATTTAATTAATAAAAATTTATCAAGTGAAATTCCAATTCTAACAATGATAATTTGCTTATTTTATTTTTAATAATTTCATTCTAAAATTGGTAGTTTTAATATATAATATCTAAAATATTTTAAAAGTAAATTGGGAAGCTGTTTCCGTGACAGCCGATAATTTACATAAAGCCTCAAAACAAACATTGAAATATTAAAAATTTATTTTGAAAGCAAGGAAAAAAATTGTTACAAAAAATGATTTCTGTAATCTTGGAGAAACCCAACATTTGACTGTCATGTTATTTCTTTTTCTTTTAAAAAGAAATTATTTTTTACTGCTTTTTGTTTTAAATTAATTAATTAGTCAAACTATATAATATGCAGTTTTGATAATTGAATAATACATTTTTAACGTTTCGGTTCATAGGCATCCCGAAGGGGGACAAGGATGGGGGGCAATAGGAGCAATACACACAGCTGAAATGGGGTGATTGCGGAGGTTTGGAAATGGGCGGGCAACCCCTTATTGACAAACTGAAGCTCGATTTTGAGATGATTTGGAATGGAAATGGTCATCAATTCCCAAAAGCATTGGAGGAGTGCAAAGGTGGTAACACTCTTCAAGGGAAAAAGTGCAAAGTTTGATCCGAAAAATTATAGAGAGATCTTCCTCTTGGAAGTCACCGGCAAAGTTTTTTCATGAATAATTGTAAATAGAATGACACCAGCGATGGAAGAAAGGTTAGACCCTTGGTAGTTTGATTTTTGGTCAGAAATACGTATTATGCAAGCTATAAGTATACTCAGGCAGATACAGGAAGAAGGTCGATATAAGGAGCAGGAGGTATTTGTGATATTCATCGATTTAGAAAAGGCAGTTGATAGTGTCCAACGGGAAGTTCTTTGGGCCTACCTGAAATGATTCGGTTTGACCAACAAGATTCTCTACCTGATCAAGGAATTCCATGAAAGCTTTATTGCCTCTGTGAGAGATTGTGAGTTTTACATGGAAAGAGGTGTCAGACATGAATGTGTGATGGGACCTTGTCTGTTTAACTTTGTCTTCGATGAAGTTATCAAAACGACGATACTGAAAGGATTCGTGGGAGGAATTACCATAATCGATGAGCATGGTGACGAATTTCAAGTCAATAGACTTGCTTATGCAGATGACCTATGTATCATCGACTCTGATATTGATCGTGCCTATAAAAACCATCATATGCTTAGAAACACATTTTCAGAATTTGGGTTGACTATTAGTGCATCTAAGACGAAAGTCATGTGCCTAACTGATGACACGGGGACTTGAATATCCCAAGGGATGTGTGGTGACAAAGTCATAGAATGGGTGAGCGAGTTCTGCTACCTCGCAGAATATTGACCACATTTGGTAGCTGCAGTTGGGATATCAGTCAGCGGTTGCGTTGTAGAATGAGTAAGTTACGAGAATTGCAGCCTGTGATTCAAAGTAACCGAGTTCCTTTTTCGCTGAAAAGAAGACTAATAGAATCAAGAATTTTTCCTACAGTGTATTATGGGAGTGAGTGCTGGGCAACACATTAAAAAGAGATAGCCCGGCTACAAGCTTTTCATATTACCTGCACAAGCACTAATCTTGGTGAAACTAAACTTGACAGAATACGTAATACGGATATGTCAATTGGTTTACCTGAGGCGCTTGTGATACTGGTGAAACAGCGTATTGTATTCTTTGAGTAAAATAGACAAAAAGGTGTACGTGAGGTAAAAAGAGCATTAAACTCTGAAATCGCCTCAGGAAATAGAAAAGTCAGCGGCCGTCAAAAGTAGTTGATGAAAGAGCGTATTGCCCGAGATATGCTCTGGTTATTAGGTGGCCAAGAAGATCTGATAGAATACCAGAAATGATTGAATGAGAGAGGAATTCTCGATACTGACGAGAAATTTAAACACCTATTCAAAGGAACTGTGTCTGAAAAACTGATAGAAGTAATTGAACAAAGGAAATAGTACAAATAAATGCTAAAGCCGCGTAAAAAGAGTGCAATGCATGTATCCTTCTTGTTTCAAGGCTTTTGCGGAACAGAAAGAACTAAGAAGACACATAAAGACGAGCATATGGTCACGATGCCGCAGCATCAGATTGGTGACTAACCTTTCCAATGTCCCATGGAAAATTGTCAAAAGACATATAAAGCGGTTGGATGGTTAAAGAGACATTTATTGATCGATCACCGAACCAAAGGCAGTACCAGTGGTACTAGTGCTTCATAAAATAACGCAGATGAAGGATGTACAAAATCTTCGAACCCGATCGCGATGCATGATGTGTCAGTGCCCCTCGAAGGTACCACTGAGACGGACCCAGGAGTGATTCCAAGGGTGGTTCTCGACTTTCGGTTAAGTAATACAAATGATGTGGGGATATTTAGTGTCCCTTTACTCATTTTACGAAAAGTTATTACACAGCCAAAGCTCTACAGAATCACGATACTAGGGATCATGACTGGTCCTTTCTGACTGGGAAACCGAAGCGTGGCCGTGCACTGAAAGCTCGCATTCTTGCATATAAAGCCAGGTGAGAAAGTCATTAGGCTCTGTGTTTCTACCCGATACAGAATCTATGACTCACTACCCTGTACGCTAATGCTAGTACTGCAGTCTCTACAATACACAGTTATCCGTTCAGTCGGTAGAGGTTTACCCAAGGAAAGTTTTTATTTTGCGCCCCGCCTTGGAAAAAATCCTGCGGGTGCCTATGTTTTGGTTTAATATTTATTAAAAGGGTGTCAAATATAGCACTACTTCAATAATAATTATCCTTCATATACTCTAACTTTATATATTTTTTATTTTATTTTGAATTTAAGAAAGATTTTTTTAGATTTTTTGTAAAAATTAGAAGATACAAAAAGTTTTTAATAAAGGTACAAAGTAACCAATAATTACAAAAATTAATATTTCAATCTGAAAATCATTTCTTTTAAAATATTGATAAAAACAATCATCAGCATTAAATTAACTTCATATATCCACATAAATTTATTTATTTTAGTCAAAGTATTACTTCATCTCATTCTACACTTATCACATACTTGTACATAACCTTAATTGTTACATTACATGGCTTCTTTTTTTATTTTACGAAGTTCTACTTTCAAAATTATAGTCAACCTCAAAATATCTTTTCTTCTGGCTTATGTTTGGAATAAAATTATCTAAGATGGCTAAAATTCTATTATTTGGAAAATTTAAAACAAAATTATAAAAAGGAACAACTATAAAATCTTTTTTCAAAAACATTCTTTCAAAGTAAAAATGAGATGATCAAAGAAATAGTAAAGATTTTTTGTTCTCTCTTGCACAGTAATAACGTAAAGCAGTATATCTCACGCATTTTAAAAAGTTGTATATAGGTTAACTTTTAAACAAATTAAATGATTACATAAATTATTTGAGATGTTTTATTATTTTATTTACATGTTTGAACAGATGACCTATTTACTTAAAAATGTTTAAATTTTGTTCTTTCAAGCGGCTATCAACCTGATGATATTTTAATGAGAATATCTAAATATTTTTAAAGGATTTTTGAAGAGCAACAAATACATAAACAAAATAGATCACAGCAATAAGGTTATTTTGAAAAATTGTGTGCACTAACATGGATTAAGAAAAAACAAAATGAAGAAAACATTAAAGAGCACAAACAAATAATAATAGAGTATATAAAAGAATATATGTAGTGTCAAATTGGCTTCAATTACATCAAAAGTTCAAGGCTTCATAATATATATATGGAATGTGATTTTTGGATTGTAAGCTAATCTAGTTTTTAAATTTAATTGTCACGGGTGTAAAAATTTGTACATCAGGATCCGTGTTACCTTCCTCCTCGTGGTGGATCCTGGTAAACTAGATGGTTTAAAGTCCGACTCTAGGCTAATGTGGTAACGCAACTTACAGGGCTCGAACGCTTTAACAACCCAAACAAGGGGTCTGGAAGGACTCGAATTCATTATTCACCCGATGGGTTTCGGCCTAAAAGGACCAAATGCGGAGGATTGAAAGTGGGAACCTGAAATGAGCGCAAGTTAAACGACGAGAAAATACTTTTTATAAATGAAACTCTGAAAAGAACGAAAACAGAAGCGGGTATCCTGACCAAAATGCACTGCTGGGCAATGAAACTACTGAATATGACGAATAGTAAATTCTCCACAGTGGCTTTTTATTTTCAGGTTCATCAGAAAATCAATTTTACTAAATCAATTTTACCCGATAAACTGCGGGTATACACCTGAGGAAAAGAATATCTATCAGAAACTGCAGGAGGAGATCGAGAAAAAAAGAAATTCGCGAGAGTAAGAAAAATGGGAATTGTAATTAGAGGTAACTTTAATTTTAGGTTAAGGAACACCGAAGAGTACAAAGCAGTTGCAGGTATCTACGCCACTGGGGTGAAGATGTCGGAGAACTTGGAGCTGCTGACCTCGATGGCGATATAATGTGAACTTCGTGTTGAAAGCACCTTTTATAGTAAATAAATTAGCCCGAGAACGAGCTGGATTCAACCAGCAACATCTAGGATGTCTGACTGGATCTCTTTCTTATTAAAAGAAAAGATACACGGACATCCGAAGCTACCCTGAGTGCAACTTAGTTTCCAACCACGACTTGGTAATTATAACTGTCAGAGTTCAATAAGAAGGAAAAAGGTAGAAGAGGCAAAGAAATGACAGAAACACGAGCAAACACAAGATGTCTGATTGAGAAGCAATCATGAAGAAAAATGGAAACGATAATCGAAACATTTCCAGATGTTAAATTTTCAGGTACTGATTGGAAGTCTACCAATCAAATAACCTGCGATGTGGTCCGAGGAACAATTTCAAGATCGAAGCTAATTCCTTCGAATCAAAAGTGACTTCATGGCCACCAAGAGGAGATTAAAATACTCACTGGAGAAAAATGGGCAGGACTCACTGAGTTTATGAGAAATAGAAACAGCAAAACTTTTTCTTGATGAAAATCCTGCAGAATACTTCTAAAGAAGAATATCAGAAGATCGAAACGTAAGTCAATGCTCTAGGCGAACAAGTAAAGAAGATACTTAACAATAAAGGAGAAGGAAAACTGAAGGAGCTCACGACGGAACTACGTATTCTATGTAAATCAATATCAAAGAGAACACGTTGTGTACTCCTTCGAAAATTTAGGGAACAAATGGCTGACCTACTACTTCAATATTCTTTTTATGGTTCAAGTAGGACAGAAGAATGTGGCTAATGTAGCTACAGACACTCTGAATCTCAATGATTTAGATTCTACTCCTACAAGAGAGGAAATAGCAGAGACAGGAAAGCAACTGAAAAGTGTGACAGCCGCAGGATCTGATGGATTGATCTCTGAAATCTATAAGTGGGGGTTGTGGAAATACTAACCCTACCGGAGTAGTGCTTTAGTAACATATGTAACGGGCTAGAGGCATTCCCATCAAGTTGGAGAGAAACCAAAGTGGTGATTCTCTTCAAAGGGAAATGCTCTCAAAAAGATCCAAATAACAACCAAGCTATTTTTCTTTTAGATGTAGGAGGAAAGATTTTAGCCAGAATCATCCCGAACTGAATCATTTCTATCACTGAAGCAGTATGTATTCTGGCCGGGAAGAGGAACTCAGTTGGCATCAAGTATTTTGAGGAAATTGCAAGATGAAGCGTGATACAAGAACATCAATATGTATGTCATCTTTATCAAATTGGAGAAAGGATTCGACAGAGTCATCCGGGAGTCTCTCTGGAGCTGTTTAAAGAGACAATGGATAAGGGGTAGAATGTTAGAGATCTTTGAAGTTTTCCATGAGGGATTAAAGGTTCTATAGTGTATGAAACCTTTAACATGGATGAAGAAATGCGTCAATGTTATGTTTTAGGGCCGCTCATGTTCAATATTGTATTCAACCTGGGGGTGAAAAGAGCAATTTTGAACGGTTTCTCTGGAGAAGTGATGATAAAACATGAAGAGCCATCCTGAAATCAACAGACTAGCCTATACTAAAGACTTACCGAATCGGACTGGAAAAACCTGATAAATAATTTGAACATTATAAATGCATCCTTTTTAGATTTAAGTCTTCAAATAAACATTGGTTAAACTACAGGTTTGAACTTAAATGGAGATCCTTGGATCTTTACTGCTTGGCACCAACTTGATATCGGCATTGAGTAGGTCTCTCACTTTAGTTACCTAGGATCTACTATCTCTCAGGCAAGAAACGTTGACGCGGAAGTAAAGGAAAGAAACAAGAAAGGAACCCAGAAGATAAGGGACATAAGACCAGTGCTGAAGATCTCCAAACTGAGTATGAGGAATAAGTTAAATAAAATTTTTACAACAATTGAAAACAATCTACACAGTGGCTCTATACAGGAAAACTACCAAACTGTCCAAAACCAAATATTCATAAAAGAAAGTTCATCGTATCAGTTATATGGACCAGACATGGTCTCAACCACTAAAAAATCATGAAAACTGGTTAATCTATTACTGCAGAGGTTTAATGTAATAAATTGGATATCAATGATGAAGAAATGTGCAGAAAAAAACTAATATTATTCAAAAAAGATTTTAAAAGTTTTTTGGATAGTATTGTTCGTTTACACACTACAAATTTGACACAGTTATAAATTTGAAGCTGGATTTATACATCGTCAATCATCCTTAGTAATATCTGAACCAAACTTTAACTGATTATCATGTCTTGCAGAATTAAGTTAGCTTTTTAAAAATATTCTTCGAATATTCAATTAACAATTGCCTTTCGGAAATGTCTTTTGCAATTTCCTTGTCTCTCATTCAACAAGCTAGGCATTCGCTACAGGTATTAATGTACAAATGTGCCTTAATGCTGCAGGAGCATACTTGTAATTCTTAAAGGCTTTTATAAAAAATATAATTAATTAGATTTTTTAATAAAATCTTTACTTAATGACTTAATATATAAATATGATTATTTGGGATGACCAAGTGCAACAAAACTTTCCCCAAGCGATTTTCATACACAGTACCAAGTTGGTGTCAACTTAGTGTCGAAAAAAATAAATTCCTCAGGAGGAAATTACTAGTTCTCCATTCAACCAATCAGATTGCATTACTCTGCTTTTTGTCAAATTTTGTTTTAAATTTATAAAGCTAATGTTATTCTTATATTTACGATAGTAATTTTAAATTCTAACATAAAATAACTTTTAAAAAGAATAATTAAAGACAATTTTTATCACAAACTGAGCAATGATTGCCAAAAATACATTTTATTAAACGCTTTCAATTATTTTATGAAACTTTATTTTTTTAATCTCAAAAATGACTATTAAAAACCTACACTTGATTTTAACCAAAAAATATCCATGTGCTTAAAAAAACATTTTTCAACAAAATAAATAATTAATTTAGAAAAAAATTTCCAATTTTAAAACCACAGATAAATTATTCACATGTAACACAAAAAAGAGTCCTAGCAAGCAGAAAAAAATAAGAAAAAAAATAATTTAAAATTAAATATTTTCTGAAAATATTCAGTTTTAACAAAATGTTTAAATTAGAAATTCTGTGAGAAAATTATAAATGTTAAAGAATGATAGCAATTTTATTATGCAGACAATCAATGTAGAAATGCATCAATAAAATAATTATTTTTTGTCTTTTAAAATCATTTTGTGTAAACGCAAAACCAGTTTTTTTTGAAAAAAATATCATGTTTTATAATTATTCATTTGAAAAAAACTTTAAAAATTAAAAAAAACAAAAAACAAAGCGATAATTAATAAATAATATTATTTTATTTAAAAAATTTAATAAATATAAATAAAAACAACTACCAATAAATTATAATTATTTTGTGTTAAATTTATTAACAAAAAATGTAAAATAAAAAATATTTTCATTAAATAATATTTCTTTTAAAGTTTCAGAGTGATAGAAAATTATTGTTGCATTCAATCATGGAAATATAATTATTTTACATGCAATTTTAATAAAAAGTTTGTTTACAATTTTTGATGAATGCAAAAGCAATTACATTATCTATTTATCTCCCAGAATAATTAATCCTCATATTTCAATAATAAGCAGTGAATAGAATATTATTAAATTATGAAAATAAACACAGTAGACACCATAAAATAAATAAATAAATATATAAAATAAATATTATTCTTAACTAAAAAATATTATCAAGATAAAATCTTTTGAAAAAAAATATTTATTCACTCAAAAGTTTAATGTTAATATCAATAATTATTTAAAAATATTAAGTTTTTAAATTAAAACCGGAATTAATAATACATTCTTTATAGATTTCCAAAAAAATCCAATATTTTTATTGATATTTTTACTTTTATGACTTCCGTTAAATATTCCGAGAGAAATGGATAAATAATATTTTAGAAAGAAATAATGCAATATTTTTTTGAAATTAGTGCAATTGTTTTTAAAAATTTTTAATCAATTAATAATTTTATTTAAAAAATTTTTAATTTAATTATTTGTTTTTTCCAATAAAAATTATAAAATAAATAGTTTTTTTAAAAATATTTAGTTAATTTATAAACCAACTATACGTGTCATTCTCAATGAGAACATATTCCATTAGTTCGTCCATTGAAATAACAAAAGACCTTCCTGAAAACCTTAAATTGATAGTTTTTTTTAATTACACATATTTTTTAGAATTTAGAATTTAAGGAATTGAATCTATTTAGAACGAAACATATAGTGAATGTTGATGAATTATTAAACAGAAAAGACTTATTCCAAGTTTAATTAAAAAAGTCCAATTTATAGAGATTTAGACAGAAATAATGAAGTTTCATTTTTATTTAAAAGCTTTTTTAAGAAAAATGGAGTTTCAATGTAGGAGAAAAGAATTACATCAGATTCGGTATATAAAGTGGTCAATATATAATGTTAAGAGAACTCACACATTTTATAGAACATTTATTGCATTCACAAATTTGATCATCTCTATGACGATCAATAGTATGTATTAAGAACACCAACATGGGTTTTCAAACTTTTATTCTCATTACAATCAGAATTGTCTATTGGACAACTCTCAGCAAAACTCCTCGTCATTCGACATCGTTCTAAATTGATAATTTTTTATTAATGTTTGTTAATAAACAATTATTCGAACAAATATTTCATTATTTTCCTATTTTATTTTTAAAGTTCAAATTTTGTAGTTTTAGTATCAATTTTGATTTACATATTAATTTTATTTAAAAATTATTTTATGTAAAGAAAGAACATTTAATTAATTCAAAACTTAGTTAAAACTATTTATTTTATTTAAATTTTAATATGAAGATTTGAAAAGATTTAATATTTTTAATGTTTTTAAATATCTTATGTTGTGCTTTAAAATATAAATTATACTCGAATAATTATTTATCATGAACATCTAAAATATCAATTTTCCATCTGGGTGGGAGAAACATATTTCGAAATACTAAACTCAACATACAGTGCCGATAATAAGTAATGAGCCACCTAACTAAATTTTAGAATTTCTCAAATTTCAGAGCAACTATGTTTCTTTGAATAAATATTAATATGTAAATAAGAAGTTTTAATGAA
>MQRK01242975.1:0-13493 GCA_001938485.1 Girardia tigrina | reverse complement strand
AATAATATGAGTCAATGGATCATCTTATGTACCTGCAACTAATGTACTTTAACTTATTTTATAGATGTTCATATCAGTTTGAGTTTTAATTTCATTAATATTAAATTTTAATAATATAACATATTGCGTTATTATTTGCTAATAAATTCAATTTATAAATTAAAAAAAAATTATTATTTTTGCATGTCTATACATTTGATTGCAATAATTATAGAATTGTTTGCAAGAAATATAATTGTGGTCCTGAACCCAGTAATTCAGCATCTCTCTTTGATTAAATCTCTGACTAAATCGTTTAAATCAATTTGGTTATAGGAATAAGGACCCTTTAAAGTGGAAAGCTCAAAATCTGCATCATTGACATCATCATCCTTTTCTATGTTGCCCACTGTAGTTTCGTTTTATTCTTTTTCATCTAAAAAGTTTAATACCAGTCTGTTCTATTATCCTTAGACTTATGCTCTACCATATAAATCGCAAATTGCATGGAGTTCGTAGAACATTTAAGTCATTCTCTGAGGTTAACAGAAGAAGGAATGTGTATGGTTATCATAAGGTGAATAAATATAAACTTGATATTGTATGGCAAGGAAAGAACTACTTGTCAAAATTTACTTAACAGAGGGTCGAAAATATTTTTCTATTAAAAAAATCGATGAGCTGTTTTAGTCAATCTTGATGCATTGCGTAAAAATGATGAAGTAAATTCATCAACAAGTACTTGCCGACTATCAGCAGAGCGAGGTTTTTCAGTCTTCCATCCACCGAGGATTCAGTGAACCATATGAAGAGACAATTCCATTGAGACAAAGATGGAGAGTGCTATAGTCTTAAAAATCTGATTTACAAATTGCATTTGGGTTTTCTGTTTACTCGAGGACAATATTCATTGAATTTTCTTTCAATTTCTTTGAAATCATAAAAATTTGTATAAAAAGCTATACAAAACCTTAAAAACCCTACACGAAGAACCTTTTGGCTGAGAGTGACCTAATAAGATTTCCTTGGTGAATTTTTGTCTTCCAATTGAAAAAAATAAAGATAATCGAAATAATTTTTCATAAAATTTTTAAAATTTACTCTTTGTCAAAAATTGTTTTAAAGAATGAATTTTTCTGAATGACGATTCCCACAGATCCGCTGTCGATATTTTCCTTAAGAATTGTGTATCGGCTGCAGTTCAAGGAGTAGGCATATTGGACCGAATATAAGTCTGATACACAGGCCATATCCGTCTGTGTTACAGATGCCATCTGAAACATTGTTATACACTTTTCAAATATTTAAAATTAAAAATACAAATATAAAAATCTAAAATTATTATTATTTATTATATAATTAAATACATCAAACTAACGAGACTAATGCATCTATCAACAATTGAAACACTTTTCTTGTAAAGTCTTTGAATATTTATGTCTTGAGATTGCTGAATTACAAAACATCATAAACTAAGATTATAAAATTATTAAAAATCGTAAATCCTAAAAAGTATGAAATTTATTTTGTACCTTTTATGTATGGATAGCAGGGACATATGTCTATTAAAACTACCTTTGCTCTTTTAATTGAATTTACATCAAGTGTTAAAAAGACAAAAAAGTATTTGGATAGAGAGACTAAATAAATAAAATTTTAAGATAAAGGATTAGGATTATTTCTTTGTTTGATTTCGGCGAGAGTTGGACAATAAATCAGAAGAGCATGGACTTAAAGCGATTGAAATGAAGTACTACTGGAGAATACTGAAGATCACGTGTAAAAAAAAGAAGACTGATGAATTTGTCTGGAAGAAAATGATATAAATACTAGGTAAAAGACCGGAATCAATAGAAGAGACTATCAAGAGAAGGAAACTGAAATTCTACGGATATCAAATAAGAAAACAAGCACTAGCAAAAGTTATGACTGAAGGAAGAGTAGAAGGAAGAAGGAATGGACAGACGATCTAAAGTAATTTAGTGGATTTAACATGATAGTTCTGAGAATAGAAGATACACGTAGAGAGATTTGGAGAAGGTTTGTGCATAATTGGCTACACCAACGGTCCAAAAGAAGAATGAGGATGTTGTGAAATTTTTTTAAGTGTTTTCAGTTGTATGTCCATAATTTCTTATATTAAAATGTCAAACGATTCTAAGTCACGCTTTAAGGAAGATCAAAAATTTAGTAAACTATTCCTAAATAAATTCATCAAGCTTATGAAATGAGAAATTTAAATTAGTTAATTAGCAATAGTCGAATGATTTAAAACTGTTTTAAACTTATTAGAGATAATAAAAGTATAATTTATTTATTTCGAGTTTGGCTTATTTTTAAAATTACACCTAACGCTAACAATCCGAATTGATAGAATTTGAAGTATTATTAGTAAATGACACAACGATGTATGTACCAACTGAGGTACATGAACCAGAGGTTTCAGACATAACTGATGTACTACAGGAAGTGAGTCCTAGATATAATATTTATTAAATAATTATCACATACCGTAAAAATAATTTGTATATCGCCACACGAGTGATTATGATAAATAGGAAATAAATAATACTTGTAAGTCGAAATATAATTGAAGTTATTCATAGAAACTTTTTTCATGATTGAATGAACTTTATATTTAGAAAGTTATTAAAATAAATTTAATTAGTACAAAAGTGAGGCTACTGGATATATGTATGTAAGTAAAATACTTTTAACCACCATTAGCATCAACTACTTCGAGGAGTTTAAAACTACGTGGTATATTCAATAACTAACCGTCTGATAAAGTAAACTAATTCTGTTAAAGGCTATTTTATAACACAATAAGCTTAACGTATGTAGGTATCTTCAACATAATGTCCATTTTACTCCACACACTTCTGCCAAAGAAAAATGAACTCAGAAAATGCCTTTTTTTTATAAAAATTCTATGGGGTATGCAGCAAATAAATCCTACATGATAATCCTCAAATCATCTTTGGATCTAAAACGGGGTGCCTCTCAAACGCTTCTTCAAATGTCTTGTAATTATGTTTTCCTCTTTATTTTTAATTACACTTATTTGTCTCTTTCCTGTCTCGGTCAGTTTATTAATTGTTTTGAATACTTCTCTAGAATTGTTATTTCAAAACTACTTTCTATCAATTTTGCTTGTTCTATCGCCCAATCCTCTTTGATCTTCTTCTGTAACCTCTGATCTTCCTTTTTCGCTTTCCTGTACTCTTGCATCTTCTCTTGACCGTTATTTTGCTTCCTTTTCAGTTGACGTCGTCTGTCACAGCATTCCAGTACCTGTCCATTAATATAGGGTTTCTTTGTTTTTCGTTTTTTTTCCCAGAAACCTTTTGGTGGTATCTGTGATAATGTTTGTGTACTCATCACAGAGTTTTGTCGTTGATGGTTTTATACTAGCAGCGAGGAAGCAAATTTCGATTACATTTAACTCTAAAATGTCTCTTATTCTAATATCCTTACGTTTTACCAGGTCTTAAAGTGCTCTTTGATCTTTGGTTCTGTGTTTTGTATAGAGCTCTAGTTTGAAAGTTGTCATGAAAAAAACATAATCACTTTCTATGTCTTGTTTCTTAAGATTTCTCATTTTGGCTTTGTTGATGCTGGATCTGAATTTCTTAGATACCAAAATGTAGTATAGTTGTTATTTAGTCATGCCAACAGGAGCATGATCTGTTGTCCTTCTTGGCCCCTTTGTGCCCAAATAAGGTATTCACAACAAACATCTTCTGTCTCTCTGCAAAATTTAGGAGTGTCACGTCACTCTCATTTGTGACGTCATGGCTTAATTTTCTGGCTGAGAAGTGGTTATTTCCTTACTCACTCTGCGCATTCCAATCGTCTAGAACAATGATAATATCTTTCATCGGAATTTTCTCAATGATCGTCTTCAGATTTTCATAGAATTCTTCAGTGACTTTCTCATCGTAGTCAGTTGTTTAAAATTCTGATTGAAATATTTTTTTTGGATACTGCTATGCATTCCATAGCATTGATTGCAGTACGCTTGTCCACTATTAATCCCAAACCAAGTTGTCTCCTATTTTCATGACCGCAGTACCACACCTTGTGTTCATCTTCAGTGTTCATCAATCATGCCAGTCCATCTCATTTATGATATGCCAACCACATTACATCTGAAGGTATCAAGTTTTCTAACCAATATTTCTATTTCTCCACTTTGAGACAACGATCTCACATTTCAAGTGTCTAGAGCAAATGAAGTTTTCAACTTCATTTTTTCGCCACTAACACTTTCCGTGTCCTCCCAGTCAGTATAAAGAGGTCACGCGGCCGTTGCTGACCCGAGCCCGGATCGATCCGGTATAAAATGTTTTGAGGTTTCGTTTTGTATATTTTTGTGTGTATCAATAGGTAGGTAAAATGGTTACACATATCTCCTTTCCAGGTACAGATGGCCGTGGGCTCCGATAAGCTCATCCTTCCTTTAACAGGTTTTATTTTTAATCCTGATTGGTGCCCACACACCCTCATTGCCATTATTGCTCTGGGTAGAGGAGCCGGTTTATTCACCAGCCATGCGACCATGTGACAGGTAGTACAAGTGTACATGGTACATGTAGTGAAAATGCTTGTCTTACCTGGCAATATCAAAGCACCTTTATTCAAACACCTTTACTAATCAATGAATCACGATAAATCAAAACAATTTCGATATAATACAAATTTATTAATTTTTCTAACAGACATAAAATTTTTTTGTCAAACAAAACATGAATACTAAAGACAAACAATCACATGTAAAACATAAAGGATTTTTCACATCTTATATCAAGTACAAAAATTAATGTCAACAAATTTAAATCATAGAATCAAACAATCAGGGTCATAAAATCCAAATTAAATTAATTGATGCATTTAAACAACTCAATTAAATCGTACATATATTTTCAAACTTATTATTTTATTAGAGATAATAATAATTTAAGTAACAATTCAGTGTAGGAATGATAAAAATGATGTAGATTTACGTAAAAGTAAAAGTTTTCTATCAAAATAGTAAATAATATATGAAATTCATAAATTATTCACATACATAAACAGTTTACCATAACTATAATAATTTATTTTTTAATTAGAAAAGATATTTTTTCAGTTAATTTAAAAAATACTTTAAATTATAAATGAAAATGTTTCATTAAATAAAATCAATATTTAATAATTTCAAAAACATTTTTCAGAAACAAAATATCTCATTTTCTAATTCTGTAATTTATGTAATATTATGCTAGAAATATTGTTTTATTCGTAAAATTTAAGTTAAGCGATTTTGGCAAGTATCAACTTTATTCTCACTTTACACTATAATTGTAGTAGACACCGATTATAACTTTCAGAATTTTAATAAAACTCTTTCAAAATAATTTTATTGTAATATATCTTTAGAACATTGATGTTTTTTGTTTGAATGTTGTATGTCGAGTTATAATTGTCTCTCCTACCAATATTGCTGATTAATTTTTTAATTCTTATTATATGAAATTAATTTAAATTTAATATTTGTATTTATTTGTAATTAATTATTATTGTAAATTTTAAATGATATTATTTTTTTATATTTAAATTAATAAAATAATTATTGTTAAATAATCAATAATCATTTTAATTTTATCCAATAAAATTTGTAGTAAATATTTTTTTACATATGTATGTTCAAATTAGTTTATGTATTGGAGTAAAGATTATTTATCTTATGTTAATAATTAAAGCGGTTCATCCAGCAATTAATGTCAAATCAAGTTACTCATTAACTTTGTTTAAAGTTTTTGCGTGAAGCAATATTACAAAAGAAGCAATGAAGCAAAAATTACATAATTACTTACATAATCATCATTTTAACATATAATTTTTAGCATACACATATTTTAACAGCTAGAATCAGAATTACCTGATGATGACGGACATTCCATCGAAATATATTGCGTTAATAAAAAAATCATTTTAAAATGTCATCTTTTAATTTTTGAAAAACAACTGCCATTATTTTTTAAATTTATCAGTATTATTTTTTTTTATTTTTTTACATTAACAAAATTAATAATTTCTTTTTAAACACTAAAAGTACATGGTCGCGCTACGATTGCCTTGACCCTTTGGCTGAACCCAAACAATAATTTAAAAAAGAAAAATAATTAAATTAAATAAGATAATTAAATAAGTAATTAAATGAGTGAAGATAATTAATTTGTTATATTGATATTTATAGTAAATAAACATATTTCATATTTATATTATAAATTATTATAAGGATCCAGTTTAATTTTATTAAATTCCTGATTTGTTTAAATAATCAGAATTGATCAATATTTTGAATTTAAATAAATTTTGCTAATCAGATTTTGTTGATAGTAGAAATGGAAAATTCTCACATGGTGACCACGCCAAGTATCCTCAACAACCTGGCGCCGCAGATCTATGACGGAAATAGCGATGTGGAGGAGTTCATCGCAGATTGTCAGAGATTTTTCGAAGTTTCGCAAATCAGTGAAACAATACATCCGATTGTGGTAAAAGCTTTTTTGCATCGGGATTTGCTGGTTACCTATGAAAACGTCGATAATAAAATTATCAGTTTTGCGAACAGACTCCGGAAGGCCTTTAAAAGACCATCATCTCTTATTCAGGATCTGCAGGAGATCATTAATTATCGGAAAGGAACAGATCCAGCAATGATGTATTTCAATAAAATTGAAAAGATGGTTGATCGAATCCTCAACCACAAATGAAGCAAGCCAGAATTGATGGCATATTTTTTGACCCATTGTGTAGAAGATATCGAAGTAAAAAAACAAATTTATATGGAGGAAGCCAAATCTCAAGAATCAATCAAAACAGTGATCGAAAAAATGGACACGATTAAGAAGGAAGTACAGGCGGGTGAGATTGCTAATGTTCATCGACAGAAGACATTTGCCACTGTTCTCAAAGAGCAAGCGGCATTTCCAGGTCAATCAAACCAACAAAGAAGATTCTCAGAAAAAAGAAACTTCAATTCTCAGAGGCCAGTTAGAAATCAATATGATGGAAACGCTAGAAATTCGATTACATGATATGGTTGCCAAAAAAGTGGTCATATTCGCCGTGATTGCCCTAAAAATATCAAGATTTGCTATGGCTGCAAAGGTGAAGGACACATTAGAAGAGAGTGTCCTTATTTGAAATGCTCAACATGTAAGTTTCCAGGTCATTTGGCTTATCAGTGTTTCAGGAAAAATTACCAAATGATTCAATCGGGTCAAAACAAGTGACATAATAACAGAAGAAATCAAACGGTTAAACAAACAGTGGCTGGCTTAGATGAGGCAGATAGTGTACAAATAGAAGATATCAAAACAGCTGGATACCCAAACGACGAGGCTCAATCAGATCAGTAGATAATTGGAGCCATACATTAAGTAGTAATAGGAGTCTGGATCCTTGTAAATATAATAATGTAAATTTTAATAATATATATATATAATAACTAAAAATATTATCGATAAAAGTAGTAATATTTATGATAATAGTATTGATAATTATATATTTCAAAGTAATATTCATAATAATCTTAAAAATTATAATGATAGTAACAAAACTAAGTATAATGACAATGATAGTAATAATTATGATAAGGCCCATGGATGTAATAATAGTGGTAAAATTATAGCGTATAGTAAAAAGAAATATTGTTGTAAAGAAGTTAATAAACAAAATACTGATTTATGTTCTATGGATAAAATGGTTGAATTTCTTATGAATGAAAAGGGCGCATTAAATTATGATGTATTCAATGGACGGCCAAGCATGAAAACTAAATTTAAGAACATAGAAATGAATTGTCTATTTGACACAGGAGCCCGAATTAATGTTTTAGATTGGAAATTAGTTGAACAATTATAAATTCCGCTGAATAATGCGGACGATTTCAGCAGTATGTGCGAATGGGACAAATATGGAGTTGAACGGATTGTGTTATATAGATGTAAAATGGAGAAGTATCAAAACGCGACAACTATTTAAGTTTCAAAAGAAGTTTTTCCGTCAATTATCTTTAGGTTAGGGTTAGGGTTAGATGCATATTTCAAACTCACTGTTGCATATTTCAAACTTTCTTTAAAAAAGTTTCAAATATAGCCGAATTATTGCAAAGACTTTTTTGGTAAATGTTTAGGATCTGGCTTTAAGAAAATCCATGTCAAACTGCCTATTAGAAAGATTTTTTTCACAAAGTTTTATTTCAATAGGAAAAATACTATACAAAAATAAATTGATTTTTATATAGTTTTGATCAAATTACAGAAAATATTAAAATTTTGTTTCTTTCTATTGAAATGTATTCTTCCAATAAATTATAATAATTTTTATAAGGTTGAAGTAATAGTAAATAATTTAAATATTATTTCTTCTTTTTAAATAAATTATGGGGTTTCAATATTCTGTGCACTTAATTTAGGAATTAATCAATTATTATTAATTTGTATCCTATGAATTTATAATATTTAAATATTTTTCCTAAAAAAGTTGGTTAAACTTTATCTGTATTATCAAAAATACATTATTTTTCGTACATAAAATCATTTGAACATCAGAAATTTGATGTATTAATTAAATAATATTAATGTGAGGAATGTTTTGAATTGTGTGTTGATATTGTGCATGTTTTATGTTGATTCGGATTGTGCATCTCCTGCACAGATGGAGAATTGGTATTTTCTTTGATTCCTTCTCATTAAAAATAATTTAATTTAATTTTAAAGTAAAAAATATTTAAAATAATTTTTGAATATATTATTTATTTTTTAATGTACGAATTTAAAATTTTAATATATTAATTTAATGTTCTTTAAAAAAATGTTTAGATTTAATTTTAACCAATTAGATTCTTTATAATTAATAATTTTTATTAACAGATTTTCATTTATTGAAAATAATTAGTATGAATTCAGAAATATATTGATCAAGAAAAATGTCCAATAGTGAATGCGCTTGTGGTATTAATAAATGTTGTAAGACTCATATTGATGTTGTTAATAATTATATTTATTCTTTATTTTTGAATATTTTTTTAAATGCAGAATAGAATTTCGAAAACAGATTGAATAATTTTAAATGAAGACCAATTTTAATATATATGGTCGATCAAATTAGTGACATCACATATAATATGATAGAGTACAAATGTTTAAATGTAGTCTAATTCATGAGAAACAGAAAGGAGTATCATGAGTCATATACTGTATATCATTACCGTGTGTTGTACTTTGGTCTTTTTGAAAAGTAAAAAAGAGTTTGTCAATTTGCATATGGATGGTTTAGTGTGTGTTTTATAGAGAGTGCATGTTTGTGATAATCCCATTTGTTGACAGATACCAAATACATGGAGCACTGCGTTTTATACTTTTATTTTCTGTATTTGGCTCACATTTATTCAACTTGAAAACATCTGTTCTTTGTTAAAGAACAAAGTGTGTCGATATGGCAGTGGATTAAAACGGGCAAAAGTCATTAAGGAACAGGAAATATGACCCAACGATACTGAACTCACAAGCATATGTATTTCTTGTATGTCATCAATGCCCAAACGTTTTAGAATGATCAAAAAATTGTAGTGATTCTTGCTTGTATTTGATTATAATCTTTTTATCTTGGTTTTTCAATTTTATCTATCATATTATATGTAAAATCACTAATTTGGTCGACCCTGTAAGTAATTTTTATTAATAATGACAAAAACGTTACTTGATTTTAAACATTACCTGTATCGTTACTGACGGAGCTTCTCCAGATGTGAGGTATAATTTAATTAAATTCTGATTTGCAAATTCTTCTAAATTTGCAAATTCAAGTGTCGTTTTGGAGGTTGTCAAAAACGTTGTCAGATTAGCTGGAAATAATAAATTTTGATATATATTATCTATATGTATTGAATACAAACTTTAAAAGTAGTTTCATGTTAAAACATTAAAATATAAGATAATTTTTGGTAATTTAAAATAAATTAATTTAATTATTAAATTTAATATTTGTAATTTACCTGAATAAACTGAAACAAATATTACTGAAAAAATCCACCAAAAAGCCAAAATAAATCTGGATGAAATAGCAGCTCCATAGAATTCGTGCCCTTTAAAAAAAATTTGATAATTATTAATGTTGGGAGCGTTCATAAAATATAAAATTTATGTATTTTATCAAATTATTAAACAAACAATTACATTCCGTAAAATATTGTTATAAATATGATAAAATAAGATTTTCAGAAATTTAATGTAAAAAAATTAATTTAAGTAAAAAATAAAATAAATTTTATGGTAGGGTTTTTAAAAGATTTATGTAAAGATTTATTATAAAGTAAAAAAAGTTAATTTCAAATTTGATGAAAATATTTATTTGAAATAAAATAAAAAAGTAATTTAAGTTTGATACTTACTTGCGAAATAAAAGTAAACTAAACCATTTTGATAACTTTTAAATCAAAGTAAATTTAAAATGTGGTTATAATTTTTTTGTAATATGTAATTATAATTTTTATGGAAAATGTAATTATAATTTTTTTTGGAAATTAAAATTGGAAGTAAAAAATAATTGTAGAACCATTAAATCGACTTAAATAAAAAATGCGATTTTAATTTTTTTTTAAAAATGTAATTGAGAAACAGGAAAATTTAAATGTACCATAAAATTGAAAAATTAATAAAAGACGCAACAAAATCTTTGTGACAAAATTTTAATTCACTATATTTTTTTATTAAAGAAGTATAGAATTTTAATTTGTAAAAAATATACTAACCATATTTTTATTTATATCTATTTTTATTTATATTGGTTGTGTAAAAAAGAAAGTACAAAAGTTCCTCAAAAATATTTGTTTAAAAAATTCAAATTGTTATAGAAATAAAGTTTTGTGTTCATGATAATGTCTTTTGAGCAAGAACCCAATAATTAATACTTAGTTATTATTCTTACGAATTTTTAGAAACCCTTTGTTATTTTTTTTTAATTAAATAAATTTATATACCCGTTGCAGAAGTATGAGATAAGTATGGTATCCATAAATAATTTGTTTCCATGTTTTTCAAAAGAATCCTAAATATTGACTATCTGCTTGTATTTAAAAAAAAATTCAACCGTTGAACCGAAAGTTTTCTGTTATGACGATGAAGTTAAGGCTATCATTTACTTCTTCAAATACTTGAAGAAGATTTACCATAACAAAGATAGTTTCAATCCCGAGATTCGATGTCATCGTTACAACTTTTGAATAGTTATTTCTCGGTTTGTATTCATTATTTCTTTGATTAGTGTACCTATTTTCGATATTTCTTTGTTGGTTGCGTTCTATATAGTGTGGTTTACGTTTGCCTACTGTTTTCCATTTATCATGTTTACCTACCGTATTGTATGTCGCAACTGTTTCTTCTTTTTCCATTTTGCGTAGTTCATATATATTTGAAACTACATCTTTTATGTCCTTTGTTTCGGTAGCTCCTCTCAATTTCAATTCTCTTTTCACCTCATAATCGTCAACCATATTCATGCAAACAAGGTTGAGCAGCTTTTTTTAGAAAGTTTACTTTCTGTTAATATCGTCACTAACTCTTTGGCTTTTTTGAACGTTTCTTCTGGATCTGAAGATCCCCACCGGTGATTTAAAATATCCTTCCTTGTGTCGAGCAAAGATTTTTCTTTCACAAATGCCGTTTTAAGCTTATCTTTATACGTATTTCCAACTGCTTATAAAAATTTTGTGATTGCTGATGGAGTCATGAAGATCGTCACCATCACTAATCTTCTATCTTCTGTTATACCCATAATATCCGCATAACGTTCGAAATTTTTTATGAAGTCCTCTAATTTCAACTCCGATCCATCAAATATTTCGTGTCCCATAATGTTCGTTGTCACATGAGCTGTGGTCGCCACATTAAAAACATCAATATGAGTTTTACAACATTTATTAATATCACAAGCGCATTCGCTATTTGACATCTCTCTTGATCAATATATTTCTGAGTTCATACTAATTATTTTCAATAAATGAAAATCTGTTAATAAAAATTATTAATTATAAAGAATCTAATTGATTAAAATTAAATCTAAACATTTTTTTAAAAAAAAGAACATATTAAATTAATATATTATAATTTTAAATTCCATTAAACAATAAATAATACATTCAAAAATTATTTTAAATCTTTTTACTTTAAAATTAAATTAAATTATTTTTAATTAGTAAGAATCACAGAAAATACCAATCAGCCATCTGTGTAGGAGAGGCACATTCCAAAGCAACATACAACATGCACAATATCACACACAATTCAAAACATTCATCACAATCATATTTTTACTCTACATTTTAGTTTTTTAATTTATTTCTTTTAAATTTTCAAATTAAAAAAATAATAAACTATTTTGGCGAAACTTAAATTTAAACTAACCCTTTATATCCTCCTTCTTTAAGAATTTTCTTAATTTTTCCAGGTTTCGATCTAAAATTCTTCCATCTTCATTTATTAGTTTATACCTTCTGTGATGTGTTTTCTCTATCACTCTATACGGTCCTTCATATTTATCTTTACTCTTTATCCCGGTTTCCACCTTGACTAGTACTTCAACTCCGATTTCAAAATGTCTTTTGGTTGTTGTGTCTTCTTTTTCTTGATGTAACTTTATATTTTGACTATGCCATCTTTTTCTGTATATTTTCTTACCGAATATAATTTCCGCTGGACTCTTCCCTATTGTTTTCTGAAAAGTTGCATTTAATGTGAATTCTATTTTCGGTAGTAATTCCTCCCAGTCTGATCCTTTCTTTGTATGTAACAATGCGTTTAAATATTCTCTAATTGTCTGAAATTGTCTTTCTACTATTCCATTCGTGTTATGATGGTAAGGGCTTGAGTAACACATTTTAATGCTCATGCTTTCAGCCATGTCTTTTATTAATTTCGATTCGAATGTTTTACCACAATCTAAGCACCAAACCGTAAAATCCATTTTGTCATTGTGAAGGACGGGCTCATTCTTTAAATTTTTTAATAATTAATTTTTGTAAATAATCTCTAAAAAAAGAAAAAAAACATTTAAAATAAAAAATTATAAAAGAGTTATAACTAAATATCTTAATTAATTTAGAAAAAAAGAGTTATTTTTAAAAATAATTGAATTTTAATTATTTTGCATTTATTTTAAAAAATTATTTCGAAGATTAACTTTATGAAATTTTTGTTGTCAAAGATGTAATAAAAAAGATAATTTAGATTTAAAAATCAGTTAGAAATTCTGCAAATTAAAATTCGATAAATAATTAATAAATTTTTGGTGTTAATGAATTTTAATATTGATCAAGAACCCAACATGTCGACCATCGCCAACAGTTCCGAACAACTAATTTCGAGGCTTATACCAGACAAATTTAGGCGACAAGATAATGTGGAAACATTCATTTCGGCTTGCGCAAGATACTTCAAAGTGGCCAAAGTATCGGAAAGTATGCA
>MQRK01242966.1:0-12546 GCA_001938485.1 Girardia tigrina | reverse complement strand
ATTTGAATCAATTCCACTCCAAATCTTTAAAATACTATTTTTAAGATCAGATTTTGATGTATATTGCTTGTTTGCTGCGTATAAACGACTAACAATGAGTGCCCATACATTTTCCATTGGATTTAAATCTGGAGAGAAGTCTTCATTGGCACGTGTAATTAAAGGTACAATATGTTCCCCGAGGAGTTCTATGTATCGCGCTGAATTTAGAGTTCCTTCAATAACATCTATCATTTTCTCCCCAGTGCCTATAAAAGCAGCCCAAATCATCAAACCACCACCAGCATTATGTCGTCGCATTCTTGTATATTCCCCAGACTGCTTTCGATGTGTATTCACCCATCTTTTAGAACGACCATCTGGTCCATCTAAAGAAAATTTCTTTTCATCCGACCATATAATATTAAGCCAATTTGGAGGGTTCAAAAGATGATTTTTACACATAGCCACCCTGTTCTTTTTGTGTAATTTTGTTAATTATATTTTTGGAGTAATATATGAATATTCAACATCTTCATTGTCATTAAAAATTCGATGAACATGGCTTTTACTAATAGAAATACCAACGCTATTAGTCATTGAAGATGCAATTTTTCGGCAACTTTTAAAATCTGAATCTTTAGATGTAGTGGACATGTCGATAATTGTTCGTCGACTTCTCTTCGAGATTCTTCTAGGCCGTCCAGTTGGTTTTTTTCTATCATAATTATCCGGATTGTGAAGAAATCTGAATATCGTCTTTCGACAGACAGATTTTTGAAAACGTTCATTAAATAATTTGGTTATTTCAGTGATAGAAGTTCTAGACTTCTCGAATTCCTCATATTTTAATGTTAAAAACATTTTTTCTTCTTCCTGGAACTTGTTATATCGATTTATTCTAAAATGGACAAACCTTAAGGGTAGGACAGAAATAGGTGGGAGAGGAAAGGTCGATTCATAATGGAAAAGCAAATACAGTTCATAGAAGATAGCAGAGCCGACGAAGGAAGAGAAGATCGAGGAAAACGAACCTGAAAAGAACAAAGAGAAGGAATTAAGAACTGATTCAGCCATAGAAGGAGACAAAAGACAATCAAAAATAGAGTTGAAGATAGCAACAGAAGAAGAAAAGAGAGAAGAAGCAGAAAGACGAGGTAAAAGGGAATAGATGCTTGAAAAACATTCAAAAAATTCAACTTCAATAAATGTTGCAGTAGACAACTTTGATAATTTACCGAATAAAAATTCAATAGATTTATGACATAAAATATCGTGAGATTCAAATAAAAATATTTCATTAAATTGTTCAATTTTAATTTTAAAATCAAAATTGTTAATTAAGTTCGGGAAAGAAATTTTAATGATAGCATTTAAATTATCATTACAATTTCTTGAAAAGAATTGTTTTATTTTTAAAGTAAATTCTTTAGAACGAAACTTATTTTGTAAATTAATTTTAAAATTATTAAAAATTTTTAAAATTATTACTGGAATTTAATTTTTAAAAATCTTTTTTAAGATAAAAATCAGGTTTTACAGTTTTAGTTTTTATTTGATATGGTAAATTTAATTTGTCTACTTTATTAATATTATCATCAATTAACACGTGTTCACTAATTTTACTAATGTGAGGAATATTTTAAATTTGGTATGTTGAAATTGGTTTGTTGAATTTTGTATGTTGAGTTTAGTATTTGGAAATGTGTTTCTACCACCCAGATGGACAATTGGTATTTTAGATGTTTACGATAAATAATTATTCGAGTCTAATTTATATTTTAAAGTACAGCATAAGATATATAAAAACATTAAAAATATTAAATCTTTTTAAGTCTTCATATTAAAATTTAAATAAAATAAATAGTTTTAACTAAGTTTTGAATTAATTAAATGTTTTTTCTTTACATAAAATAATTTTTAAATAAAATTAATATGTAAATAAAAATTAATACTAAAACTACAAAATTGAACTTTAAAAATAAAATCAGAAAATAATGAAATAATTGTTTATTAACAAACATTAATAAAAGATTATCAATTTAGAATGATGTCGAATGACGAGAGTTTTGCTGAGAGTTGTCCAAAAGACAATTCTGATTGTAATGAAAATAAAAGTTTGAAAAGCCATGTTGGTGTTCTTAATAACTAATTTTATTTTTAATTTTAAAATTAACGTAAATAAAATCACGTGTTAAATTATCTAAAAAGATAGTAAAATCTGTTTCATAAAATTTGTTAAGTAAATTTTTATTACTAATAAATTCTTTAGAAATATTTGAATATTTGTTAAATTGTTTAAATAATTTGAATTTGAAATTAATAATTTCGATATTTTGAAAAATGGTAAAAATTTTAATTAAATATTCTAATAATTTAGCAATAATCATATTTAATTTTTTTAGAAAAGATTTTCTATCCATAATTGACAGCAGATGGATTTCTCGGAACAATTTATCATTTTCAGTAGGAGAATGACATGATAATTCGGTAAGTAAAATTAGAATATTTGTATTAATGAAATTTAAATTTTCACAATTTGTCAAATAAATTGGCAAAAGGAATTGTTCCGGGTAAAGTTTAGAATATTTTAATAAAAAGTTAAGGTTTTTAGTTAATTCCCCAGACAAAGAAGATAAAAAATTGACCCAATACTTTTCCTCTCCCGGATAATTTGATGGAACCTGTCCCGAGCGATTTCCCAGATTTTCTGCGATATTTGAGTGTCGCTCATCAACAACGGGATCGATATTGTCTTCAATAGATTTTTCGTTTTGAAGTTTTCTCTTTTTTGATTGTTTGTGATTTGACATGATCGATTTATCTTCTGGATTATCCGGTTTCATGTTTTTGTCGGGCGATTTTCGGTTTGGATTATCCGTTGGCGGCGGATCAGCAGTGGTAGTAATTTTCGGGTGTCTGGGAATCCGATCAGATTGTTTTTGTTTATTTTGATTGCTTTTGTTTTTCGGAAGAATCTCATTATTAACTGGGATTTTCGGAATTGTATTCGTCTGTTCCAATCGATCGATTCGTCGAATAATATCCCCCAAGGCGGCATTCACTCCTGAAATAGATGTAGAAATTTCAGAAATAAAATCATTTAACCCGTTCTGGTCCCGTTTATCTGGAGATACAGATATTTCGCCAAGGGACACAGCTTTGATCTTCGGGTTGCTGATTAGATTCTCGTTAGTAAAAAAAGTGACTCTTCTTTTGATGTTGAGAAATTGATACAGTAGAATTTGACGCTTCTGTAGATAGAGAAATTCCAACTTTCTTCTGGTTAATCAATCTGTCCTGATTAGTAATTTCCGAAAAACTTCTTTTGTTTGACCTGATTCTGGATCCAATTGACTATGATTTGATTCCATTTTCGGATGAATTGTCACAATTTGTCGGTTTTTGAGAAGAATTGATTGAAAAATTTGAAGCGCCATGAATAATCCGATTATATTCCGGCTGGCATATCAAAAATTCCATGAATTTTGTCATCAACGGAAGAAAATCCGATGAAAATCAGAAAAAACTGAGAAGTCCACAGAGGACTAAGAAATTGAGGAATTTCTATCTCGTCTGACTCTGACGTCATCTACGTAATCATCGAACTTAGTTGATTTCGTAATAGAATTTGATTGTAATTGTTGCATAATTACGTGAGAATTTGTTACGTTATTAGCGCGACGCTCTAACCAACTGAGCTACTCAGCCGGCACTTACATTTCATATCCAATATTTACAATTTTCAAACTACAAAACTCTACATTTTGTCTTTTCAATTTCAAAAACACAATGTCCTTGCTTATTTTCGTTTACAATTTTCTTTAATACATTTTACAAAAATATCAAAATTATTACAAATTAAACAAAATATGCATCAATTTCATAATAATCAAATCTATTTCAAATAATAATTTGAAATTCTAAACCGTGACAACATCAATAATAAAAAAAACTTGAAAAAGAATGGCAAGATGCAATTTAGATTTCTGGATCAGGCAAATCTTTTGGAATGAATATATAGTCTCCTTTATTATCTTTTATTTCCACATTTTCAATTGAGTATATTTCTCTCCTAGGAGGAATTATTAATTCTTTCCCAATTGTAACTTGTCCTTCTTTTTGAATTTTTATCTTACGTTTTTGGTTAATTAATTTATTATTTTGGATGTCTATTGAGTTTCCTTTTAACTGAGTTAGAAAATTCATTCCTAACAGAATCATGCGGAAATTGTTTTATAACGTAGAATTCAGTCTGAATTTCTTGATCCGCTATTTGAACAGAGAGAGTTATTCTACCTTCTGTATCTAAGGTATGACTAGTTAAGGATGTTAAATTTTGGCTCTTTTGTTCAATATTTTTCTGTTGTTCTTTTGATAAAAATTTCATTTTTATAAGTGATGCGGCTGCTCCTGTGTCAATCAAAGCTATTATTTTCTTTTTATTTATTCGAATTTGAGCAGTTGGTCACTCTTGAGTTCCGTCATTATTTAAGGCGTTTATCTCCTCGATAACTGCTATTTGGTTAAATGAAAAATGATTTTATTCTTTTCTCCACATCTCGGCTTGAATATTTTGTAACATTTCCTTTGGCTGTTTATATGCTCCATCCTCCACGGGTTTATCTGGCAATAATTCATACATTTTGTTATTTGAGGAGTGACCTGGTTCTTCCATAGGAATTGTTGTCACTGTTTGTTTGTTTTATTAAACCCTTTATATCCTTATTGTGCTTAGTTGTTATTAAATATTTTGCTAAAATTGGACAGAAACATGTGAGTAATTTCCATGTTCTTCCAAACACGGCATGTAACTGTTTAAATGATAGTAATGCTGAAAATAACAACTTTATAGTTAATATAATATAATATATTCGTAAGAATCCAGAAAATATATTTCCCAGTACTTGAAAATTTCCCCATAAATTTCTTAATGTTGCCATTGCAGCTTTCTTGAAATGGTCTGGAGATAGTATTAACTCGAAATCAGGTTCTTTGGATGATGCTCCTCCTGTTACTTTATCAACGAGAATTTGAACAACTTTTTGCACCTGAATTGGATACAGCATTTGCCTCCTTGCATGTAGCTTGGAATTTTCTTAATTCTGTGATGTATTGACGTATAACTACTAGATCACTATATGTATTTCCCCATATATGATATGATCCTCCTTCACACCAGCCTGATGGCATGGCCCATCCAACAACATTCACACTCTGCTTAAGTATTACTCCATGTTTTGCATTTCATCTTGTCTTTATTTTCTATTTCTAAAATTATGCGCATAAATCTTCCCTAATTCAACGTCTACAACTATAATAGGCCTCAATTTTTCAATAATTTTATCAATAGTCGCCATTGGTTCTAATGCATTAAAAGCTTGTAGGGTGTATCCCTTTAAATAAAGAGGCAATCTTCGCGTCATTTTGGTTTCTCCCCAACCGCTCGCGTTTGCATAACTCTTATAGTCCTTAAAATATTTATCAAACTCTTCATGCTTTCCTGAAAATGGCTCCAACGGCAGAAAATCTAATGACCTCACCTGGGGTCTTTTAATTCAATTCTCAGTATCTGACATGTTTCAAGTTATACTTCGTGTATTAATCGTACGTGTAGTGTCTATTTTTACTGTTTATTTATATAAATTACTCTATATGTGGTGCTTGCCCTCTGCTTGTAAATAAAAATTTTAAATTCCAAATATATTACTATATGTTCTGTGTGTACTGTGCGTGTCTTTTTACGGCTTTAAACTTACAATCACACTTAATAAACCAAGAAACGCGGCTCTCAAATTTTATTAAAATACTAAATATTCTTCAAAAATTCGAGCCCCACGTTGGGCGCCAAATTTGTTGGTGTATATAAGGTGATGGTTATAAAACGAAATAAAAACAAGAAGCTCTTTATAAGAAGATTTATTTATTATGTACAACAATACAATTTAAATCTTAAATGGTATTTGAATTTTAAAAGAACTTATCCTATTTAATAATTTAGAGATTAGATAAAAGAGAGAAGAAAACTTCTGCCCTTTTTGATTTTAATTTTATAAATAAAAATATAATTTAAACAATATATAATTTATATGATTCGTAGTTGTTGATCCAGAAATAAGTTCTCGTTAATTAACTTGTCTCGACGTTAAAATTTTTAGTCTGAATTGATTAACTTTGATCGAGACCTTTTATACGCCTGATCGAATCTAATTAATAAATCAGATTCTTCGTGTGAGATAATTAAGTTCTTCGCGTGAGACAATTAAATTCTTCGTGTGAGGTCTAATGAATTCCTTGAATTCTTGACCTTTTAATTCTGTTAATTAATCTTTCTTCGAAAATATAATTAAGAACTTTCTTTTCTAAGCTTGACTGATTAACCCCTTCTTTTAAGAACTCTTTCCTTTTATACTAGTCTTAAATATTAATCTTCCTTATTTATTTAATTTAAATTCTGTTAATCTTTTCTATATAAATCTTACTTATTTATACTTTTTATTAAATTAAACCTAATTGTTTATATATACTCTATATTTATTATGGTAAAAAGGAAAATAATTTGTTATTTTACCTATTTAATTAAAACAATATTAATTTTTAAATATTTATTTTTACCGAACTCAACATATGTGCCTCGTCTAATCTTCAGCATCGCCGAGGTATCGGCCGGCAGTATGGTCTTTCTTGATGATGGCTCTTCGGACTTTCGAAAGGTCTATCTATTACCTTGACATGAGATATTGTCTCGTCTGACATCCAGCACATCCGAAGTGTTCTGTTCTCTTGTCGGAAGAATACCCAACCTGTATTTTTGGAAGAACCGTGTAACCGCAGGAGCGAGTCAGCCTTTCGCTATATTGCGGTTTAGGGGGACATGAGAGGAACAATTCTCAAAGAGAATCTTCCCTCTCTCTGTCGCCAAAATGTGACGGTAGCAGCTTTCTTGGATCTTTTGCCGAATATTGCAGAACTATTTCTCCTTGGCTTTATCGATCGTTTCATATCTGCCACCGTACTTTATCAAAACCGAGAACTCATCCGTATGTCGATCATAGATCGGGTCCACAATGATATGTAGATCTCGACGAAATTTTTCCCTACAGATGAAAAGCTTCGTCCATACGGTTGTGAGGGTAGGGTGAATAACTCATTCCCTTCCCTCTAAGAGTCCTACTCTAATGGCGTGTTCGAATGTCAGGTTCTAACATTCGACTTCTACCTGTAATTGTTCAATAAGATCCTGCTTAAGTAGATTGGAACCCTGCAGTCAGCTGAGTACATTAATTGGAGTATGTATGCAATTGATTGAATACAATACTCCCAGCTGATCGGAGTGGCATCCGGACCTCCGAGATCATTATTGAGAGCTAGGAACTCTTTGGCAGCATTTTGGGAGACCATTGATCCTTTTAATATATTGACCAATCACGGAGTCGATCCCAGTGCTGTCCACATATTCGTCTTTGAACCGATCCATGCCTATGTAATTTTGTCGCAAATGATAGATCATCGATGGGTGGATGAAATACAGATAGGCATGGTTCTTCTGTGTCCAGTGCAGAGCAGAGTTGGACACAGTAGCAGTATCAGTAACTGCTTTTTCTATGAACTGTAGGTCCTTGTAGAAACAGATATTCGTGTGAGTCAAAGAATATCTGTTTCTACTGACAAAAAAATTATAAAAATTAATAACTTAGAACCGTTAATAAACCGTCAAAAACTCGAGCAAAGAAAGAACAACAAAGAAAATAAATCACCTTGAAAAATAATAAATTTATTCACAATGACAAAAGTCCAGGAATAATAGTTAATGTCCTTTAAAATATAACGGTAAGTAATTATTATTATTTAATTCAATCAATTTATTTATGGATTTCTTTTTTTTATTCAGCAATAATTTCTGCGATGCAATATATTATTCGATGTAATGAATCACAGAATAAATTAAATAATAAATTGTAAAAAAATTCGACTTTGTGATTATCTTTATTTGAGTTTTTTCGAATCAATTATTTTGGTTGAAACCAGTGTTTCTTTATCAAATAAATTTACGAGATTGATGTGACAGTTAACGACAGCTTTGCTATTGATTTAATTAGTTACGCTGAAAGGTTCACCGTCGTAGGGAAAACCGCTTTCGAATAGGATTTTTTTTAAATAAAAGATAAAAGAGCAAATCAGTGTGTAAAGGCAAAGATGTTAAGAGCAATCATTAATTATAGGACATTGCGGAGATGACGATTCGTCGAATTTAATGATGCAGATCGAGGCAACAGAGATCAATCATTCGTCACTTCTGATCACGCTGTCGCGTTTTTTTTGTCCGATTCGAATGAAATTGACTTGTTAATTCTTTTTTTTGTCTTTGTGATAATTATTTTTAGTCGAGGTTGTGGTTCCTGATTATCTATTTATTTCACTTTGATAAAAAGAAATAAAAAAATATGAAATCAAATATCAAAATATTGTAGATTTCTCGTCTTAAATCATGTAGGCAGAACTCGAAAAGATGGTAAGACCAGTCACAAAGTTCCTTGACGATCAAATTGTTACTTTCTTATTAAACGTCAACAAGAAAAATCAACAATATATAAAAAAAACATTAATTCAAAATACAATTCATACAAGACATAAAGGGATTAAGACATTACGCACACGTGTACATCAATAAGTAGCATTCCGAATTCACCAATTACGCACTACGCTTAACACGAGAGTAATAAATGACAATCGTTCTCTTTGGATAATCAGAACATTGTAGGGATTTTACAGTCCTGTTCATATTTGAGTCCAAAGAGAATCTTCCCCAGATATTTTTGTGGATTCTCCTTGTTTACAATTCGTATTGGATCTCCAGCCGAGGTGAGAGGAGGGTTTTTGGGAACCCCGGCTGTCGGTATTCGGATGTATGAACTTTTCCCGGCATTAAATTTGAGATCCAGGTCATAGGCCAGTTCATTCACAACATTGAAATATTGTTGAAGGGTGAAGGTACTTTTCCCGATAAGTACCAAATCATCCGCATAGGCCAATACCCTAAAGGAAAATTGGTTTATAATCATCGGATCGGGATTGCTGTTCGACTCTAACAAGTAATTTGTGTAAATACAGTAGGGATCCGCACCCCCTTCTGAAAATTCTCCTTTTGTGATTTTCGCTTAGCTGCGCTGTACCAGGCCACTGTTGACGTCACCTTTCCGATCTCCACAGTCCGACCAGGCAGGGGTCTAGAGGGCTTAACCTGTCACAAAGATTTCTTTCCATCAGGTGTCCCCTCTTGGGCCCGCCCATTCGGCTGCTGAGATCGGCACGTATTCGACGGTGAACGTTGGTCGCGATCAATCCCCTTTGCAGATTTCTGTCGATTGTCATTGGAAGTTTGATTCGGTTTTTTCTTTCGATTTGGATTTCTTCGAACCGAACCTCGGCGATTTTAATTACGTCGATTCGCACTTCCATTGTCATATATTCGATTTGAATTTGGTTTTGTTTTTGGTGGGACTTGGAAGATATTGAAATCTTGGCTGCTTTCATTTTCTGATAACTCATCCTCCGAAAATACCGATTCCAATTCATTATAGTTGGTCCCGCCATTACCAGCGCCGTTCCTGCAATTATAGGTATTAATTTTTTCCATTTCTATATAATTCAGAATATTTAAACAATATTTCTGAATTTTTTTCAAAATTAAATTTTTTTTTTATTTCTTGCTTTTATAATACGAAAATATTTTAATAATATAATATAAAGTATAAATAATATATAATAGTATAAAAATAATATAATATAAAGTGGAAAACATAAAACAAAATTTACAATAAATTTGGTATCCGGAGGCAATTATTAAACAATAATATTATCAATAATATATTATCAATAAAATTGCTAATGGAAACGGTTTCGTGACCGTTACCCAAAAGCGGGGTATTGGTAAAAGTTTTCAGTTAGCAAAAACACCTTATCAGATTGCTCTTCACTTAATCGTGCCTCGCTCATGCGCGAAGACAAGTATGAAAATAATTTCGTTTCGTCAACCCTTTTTTTCAGGGCCACAAAAATTTTTAGCTTTTGATTTTTTCATACATTTATTTATTCAAAAACAATAATTTTATTTTTTCTTTCCGGTAGAGTTTCCCGTCGTTTTCCTTTTTTTCGCCGATTGTTGTTCGTGAACCTGTCCGATTCTTTTATTGGTTGGTTTGATAGATTTTTCTTCGATTTTGAAGAATGCATCTATTCGACTGTTTGGTTGAGTCGATCTCGCTTTTATCAATCTCTGAACTCCGTTTTTGATTCTGTCCTCATTGAAATTCTTTTCTCCACACATGAAGCTTATGAGTCCCTCTTCGTCCGGCTTCGACCATTTCAATTCAATTGTGTTGGGATCGATGACTTCCGGAGAAAGGAACAGATCTCGGGCTGCTTGATAATTAAAATTCTCCGGCAGAGGATGTTTGGTAGTATTGATATGCTCAATGACTGATTCAATGGTCCCGTGTTGCCGAATCAACTCCACGGCTTTCTTCTCTCCGATTCCTTGAATAGACGGGCAGTAATCGCAACCGAGCAGAATGCATAAATCGACGAATTGCTCCATGGTAAACTCGAGCTGAGTGAGCACCTTATCGAGGTTGTATTCTTGGATCGGCAGTTTTTTGGCTTCATTGTAAGTGCCTTTTCGAAGCAGAATCTTGCCGCCGAATGTAAGTGCGTCCATATCCTCCGTGCGGACAGCGAACACCTTGCCGGCGGTGACGAGAGCGGAACACTGCGCCTCGGCTTCACACGGCGCATTGACGAACGGGATGCCCATGAGCGTCAGCAGCCGCTTGCACTCCTCGTTGTGTCTGGGCAGCACCTTGACGAGTCTCCGCGAGTACTTGTCAATGTTCTCTGCGTTCTCCTCCTTCTGTGCGATCTCCAGCTGCTTCCCGGCGTCTTCTCTCCGCTCTGATCGCTTCTGCAACTCGCCCGATTTCATCGGAGGCGGTTTGCCGTCGAACACGTACACGGGCTTGATGCCATTGTCGATGAAGTGAAGAGTTTGATTGAACATGCCCATCAAGTGGTTCGTGGACTCGTTCGAGTCGTCCGTGAGCGTGTTTCCTTCCAGTCGAATGGCGATCAGGAACTTATAAAGAGACATTGATGCGTCTATGGCGATTTTTGTGCCGGAATAGTTTTTTATGTTTGTGGTTTTAATGGCAGTGGGACAATGCGTTGCAATTACGTTACTTAGACGGTGATTTCCCATATTTTCGTTTTTTTTCGTTGACAATGGATAAAGATTGTTTCGAAGATTGTTTAAGTAAATTTTTGAATTAAAATATTCTAATATTTAAACAAAATTTGATAATTTTATTGTTTTATTTAAATAAATTTTAAATAAAAATTTAAACAAAATTTTCAAATTACAAATTCGAAATCAAATTATTAAAATATATATCGTTAAAAGACAATTTATATTCTACAAGAAAAATTATTTTGAGTCTGTATAAGATTAAATTCAGTTTTAAAATAAAATTCAAAATAATTGTAAATTTTCCAGGAAAAATGTACAATTAAAATTGTTTATTTTCAAAAATAAAAAAAATTCATCATTACGTGGAGTTAAGTACATTTAATTTTACTGACAAATTGAGATGTATACAATTTAAAAATCAAAATACTGAGTATGAAATTTTTACAAAAAAAGATATTTAGATTTAAATAAAAAATTATTTTTAAATTGAACAAATTGTCTAATTTAAATAAACATGTTTCACTGAAATAAATTTTCCTATTACAATAACAAGAAAAAACTTTAAAAGTAAAATTTTTAAAAAAGTTTTAAAAAAATAACATTTCAATTTGATTAAGAACAATTAAATGAATTTTAATATTTCATATTTTGAAATATTGTGAAGCTTGCTTAAATAATGATAATTAATTTAAATTTATGTTATTATTAATAAAATTAAGTTTAAAAAGTATTTTTTAATAAAAGGTCTTACTTTACGTTTTAAAGAAATTTTCAATAAAATAATTGAATATTTCAGATCCGTGAAATGATTATTAAAACAGGAAAAGAAGCTAAATATTTCATCTTTATACAATTTTCTTAACTAATCATAAATGTAAGGGACATTTTATTGGTTTTTATGATAATTTTGAACAGTAAAAATAATTACTCTCTTTTATCAGAATGAGTCGGTAGTTAATTTTAGTTTTAAAATAAAAATTATTTTGAATGAAAATCAAATTAAAAGATTTAATAATTAGAATAATACTTAAATATTATTCTTTTTATAAATTTATTTTAATTAAAATATTATATTAGTAGAAAAATGAGTAGATCAACATAGATAACAGAAAAAAAGTATTTTTAAAAATAATTTGAATTTTATTAAAATATCTTTTAAATATTTCTAAAAATTTATTTATCTAATTTTAAATTAATTTATGGATATGATTAAAAAAATTAAATATTTAAAATATTAAAAATTAAATATTAAATATAACGTATTTGGAAAACTTTTAAAAATATTAAAAAATGTTTTTAAAAAACGCAAAATGAAAAACAGTGTA
>MQRK01242964.1:1262-19561 GCA_001938485.1 Girardia tigrina | reverse complement strand
CGACCGTTGCCATGGTAACCCCGCGGGGTAACTGGTTACGTAACCATGGCAACCACGGTAACTACTTACGACCCCCCCCCGGGGGGGGGTATGTGGGGAGAACATACATTTTTCCCCTACTATCGTGAATCATTTGCGATATTTATTACGGGTTGGTTTTAATTCGTTCCATAGAATAAACCAAGGATCCTTTATTCTGTTGCAAATACCCATTTCACTAATGCTCTACCTACCAAGTAGATAATTTATTTCGTTTGAATTTCATCTTCTTTCGACTGAACTTTCCTGTTATTGTGATTCTATTTTATATTTTTATTTTAATTATTTCAGTTAAATATAGTTATTGTGTTATCCTATTTACAAAAATTTGTAGAATGTAAAAAAAGAAGAAAGTTAATCGAAAATATTTGCTTCAAAACTTTTAGTATCGAGCTTCAGTATGAACATAATACTTCAAACATAGACTTTCAGTCATTTTTGTAAATATAGTCAGCGAAATCGTTTCAGAAGGATAAAGAGGAATATCATTGAGTGTAAAAACTTGTAAATGGCACATCGGCATAACAGATTACATTGTTACTATGTTCTTCTTTTCATAAAAGCAGTGTTGAAAACACAATTTAAACCATTCAGCTTTTAGTAGTATCATATGTAATGAAGTACTCATCGCTGTTATGATAGAAATTCTTTATCAACTGATTTTTTAATCGTCGTAAAATCCGTTAAATAAAGCACGATTTTATGTAAATCAGGAACGTCCAAGCGCATGAACGAAAGAATTAAGAAATGGATATGGATTTTTATAATGTAAGGGTTAAATCAAGCCGATCGGTGAGACCGGTTTGCCGGATGAGATTCACCAGAATCATCGCTGGTTTTGTCGATTTGCCGTAAAATTTTTACTAAATCATTTGAAACGAATATATTTTAATTTTATCATTATACTAATATTATATTGAATTTAACTTTGAGAAGCGCTGTTATTAGTAGAATTACATATATTTTAAGGTACCACGCAGTACATTATTATTCCAACTAAAAATTTTTTTTAAAATATCAAGAACAGTTTTTTAAACTTTTAATGTAAAACATTACACATACAATTTGATATGAGTGAGGGCGCCGTGTGTCTGCAACACCCTGATGTTAGTGGGAGATTCTGGGTCGAGGGGAACAGAATCGTATCCCACAGAGTAGGGGTCAAAAATTTGATTCGCCACATCCAGTCTTCACGACGATCTCAAAGAAATTCTTCCATGGATTCGCGATATTGTCGTTTTCATGACCAGAAGTCTCAACGATCACTTACAACCCATTCTCCAAATTACTTACACTCTCAAGCACTTGAGCTCCAACATTCCTCGCGCATTATTTGGCACCCAATCGTGCCTGAGGAGTCACACCACGTCCCCCGACAACCGGCGGCACCGCTCATTGCCAAATTGCGCTCGATCTTCCGAATACGAATGCGTAAGTGCCGCAGAACAAACCATTTTCATTTTTATTGTACTGATTCGTCAGTATCCCATGAATTTCGATACACTTTTGAATGTCTTTTAGAACATCTTGCAAATGATCCATTTCTTGATTGAGTTTTGGTGTCATTATTTTTTGTTGAAAGAAATTCAAATTAAAATCGCTATTATTGGAACCAGATTTTGAATATTCGTTTTGAATTAAAGAACCAAATGCAGATTTTGACATTTTATGTTTCATAACAAAGGCATGATAATAAAATAATCGAATCCAACGAAAAAAATTTTTTTTTAATTAACAACGACATTTTTTTATCATTCATATAAAGCCTAATTCCATCAAAACATAATTACAGAGTTTAAAAAAGTTTTTTAATTTTTTTCTTTTCCTTGACTTAAGTAATTTGAAAGTATTATTATATTAGACAAATTAATTTTGATTATTGTGAGGAATATGGGGTGTGTAATTGTTTTTGTAGTGTTTGTATGTTTAAATGTTGTGTGTTGATTTGGGATTGTGCCTCTCCTAATCAGATGGATGATTAATATTTTAATTCTTATAATCTGAAACTAATTTATTTAAACTTAGATTTAATATTCAAATTTTTAATTTTTATTATTGCAACTTTTAAATAATTTTATTGATTTTATTTTTGTAAATTTTTAAATAATTAAAATCAAATTAATGTTTAAAAATGACTAAAGAAATATTTTATTTAAGCCAATAAAATTTAAATTAAATATTTTTTAATAAAATAATTTTCTCAAGTATATTTCAGATTATAATGAGAGATATTGAATATTGAGTGATGGATTATAGTGAAAGCATTACTGTTGATCATCATAAAGATGATAAGAAATGTGAATGTAATAAATGTTCTGTCAAATGTGTGAGTTCTCTTAACAATTATACTACAAATACGTTTTGTAATTTAATTTTCTTTTTTATTAAATTAATTTTTCTTTTATATTTATTTTTTTCATTTCTAATAAACAAATTCTAAATAAATAAAGTAGAAACGAAAATGTAAGGCCATGTACAAATATAAATCAGAAAAGCAATAATGATCAATTAGAACTAGTCTTATAAAAAGGTCAGAAAACTAACATAAAAGCTGGTCAATTATTATTTAACAACCGAAGCCCTACCAAGCAACCAACAATAAAATTGTAAATACACAGACGAAATGCGTTTGATTTAGGATTAAAATTCACGGTTAATTAGTACAAATAACAGACATATTAACAATAAGCTAAAAGTCAAATTTAAAATCTAAATTGAAATCATCAAAGGAAAGGAAAATAGATCCTGATGAATCGACACTAGTTCTATACATGGACAATCTCATGGTGTCCAGTTGGTCGACTGGATATTCTTTACGACCACTTCTGTCCAGACTTTTATGTTTTCATTGAATATTTGATGTTTGTGTTTCAGCAAGGACCCTCCAATCTTTGATTTTATTATGTCTGAAAAATCTTCAGCGGACACAATTTAGCTATGAAAAATATTTCAGTTTTACAGCTATGATAGTTTAACAAAAATTGTAATTCGTAGGAAGAGAGGATCAACGCGTCCGGTAGATCCTTTGTATCGAAATTGTTCTTTGGCTATAGCTAGTCGTCTTTTTATCGAAATCCGAGTCTCATTTGAACTGTTTATACAAGATTCTACAATTCGGTGCTTTACGAAAATTTTGTTTATCATTTGTGTACATAAATTACTTTTGAATATGAGTGTTAAATTATTAGTTTTAAATTTACAAGTAGTGCTCGAAGAATGTAGTTCAGAATAATCCGAACAGAGTGATTGTCGAATGTGTTTGGGAAATGTGTTTTTGTTGAATTTATTATATAGATGGTCCAGGAAAACTGGCGACATTTGTAGGAAAGGTCGAATATCTAAAATGACATTTTCCAACTTTTGCATTTACAGTTTTCAAATTTTTTGTGAAACTTTCTTTTTGAACCTCACAGTGAAAAGTTAAGCAAATCACTTTTTTGTGTTTATTGTAAAGAATTTGATCCTTCAGAAATTAAAGATTCATATTGATCAGCCTTCCTAATTAATTGATACGCGGAAAGATTTACCATATTTTTTTGAATATTTGAAGTATTATGAATTAGATAAAACTTTTCATAAATTATTAACAAGTTTGAAGATTCTTTGTAGGAAACTATATTACATAGTGTTTTCATTATATACCCGACCTGACAAAGAAAACGCATTTCACAAAGGTCATTTTTTAACCAAACCAGCTTAACGTATGTCAGCATCTTTTTTCATTTGCATTTTCAACTTCATTTTCATTTCGCTCCACAGATTTCTACCAACAAATAATTAACTCAGAAAACGCCTTTTTGAAAAATTCAGGTACTTCCACGGTAACCTTCAAATCGTCTTTGGATTGAAACTAGAGACATCTTAAATGCTTATTTAATTGTCGGAAAAATGGCTCGGTTCCAAATCTGTGTTGTATACAAGTACTAGCCGCTGTGTACACTATCGCACTGTTGTGGAAAAAGCATATTAGGGGGTTCTTCTGCTTTCGTCTGTTCTTTCTGGTGGTCGTCACGAGTTGGTTATAATAGACAGCATTGATATTGATGCTTTTATCCTCGAAATCTATAAGAATAACATCTATATGATCCCAGAAAATTGCAATCATCATCGCTCGTCCATGAGTTTTCCCCGTTTGCATCTTCAAAGACCGCTTCTCTTCAGACAGTTTCAATTAATTTGACTCATGCTTTGTTTCTAGCATATACATACTGATTTGGGTTTCATCCTTCGTAATTAAATTTACCAGGAAAGTTTCACCATAGTGGTCTCACAAGTTCAAATTGTTCTGCCTGTACTCCAAGCAGTTTTACGTCATTTCACTAGTCAAGACATTTATACGAATCTGGAGCACAGTTTTCTGATACCAATGAATTTTGAATGGGCTGTACAAAAACTGATGTTGAGCTTCGTTGACAGCTTTTTCATGGTAATTTGACGTTCTTCTTGAACCGTCTTCTCCAATTTTTCATCAACTATGTCAAAATTTTCTTGTGGCCGACCTGAATTTTCTTTATCAAAACCGGAGATGCGACTGTCTTTAAACTCTCTGACTCAATACTTAACAGTTGTCAGAGATGGGAAGTCATATTCGTACGTTGACTGTGAAAAAATGATAGATTTATGTGCACATCTTCTTCCGTGACATAAAGAACTTGATAACACTGCTATATACGACGTTTGAAATCATCACACTGACGAAATGTCATAATAAAAAGTTTTATTGCCTTTTTTATAATAAAATAATTACTGAAATTAAAACATATATTATAGGCTGTGTTGTAAAAAACGGCGTTTTTTAAATACGTATATTAATATAAACACTATAGATAATCCCCTCCTTTCTCCGTAGATCGTAGGTCCATACACATATTTTCAACAGCGCCTTTCATCCTCACCATATCGGCAAGTGGTGTCGAAGAAATTCCTCCAATTCTTCTTGTTTCATGCTTGTCTTTTCTATGCGCTTCCAAGCGTGGGAAGATGTAATGATCGCATAGATTGCAGTCTGGTGAATACGGTGGCTGCTTTAGCAACTTCACACCTTTTCCCTGCAAGTAAGTTGTCGTTGCTTGGTATGCATGTCTCGCATTCGTATTGGATAAGTGAACATGTAATTTACGAAGCTGGCTTCCATTTCATTAAGAAAAGTAATATAGAGGTTAGAATCAACACTGTGGTTTCGATCCAGAACCTTGAAGTAGTGATGGCCAGGAACACTCACTGCGACAATAGCCATAAACTTTTTCTCTATAGGACCTCTTCGAGCTGTCTGGATTTGATAACCATCTGGTACGACCCACCTCCCAATTTTGTTTCTTGGTGGCAGATGTCGGCAAAAGAACCATTTCTCGTCTATCGTCACCAAATTCTTTATTGCAGTGCTTTTAGCATGTCGGTTATTCGCTCGATTCGGATGACCTTGTTCGCTTCCGAAATGGGATGTAAAATCCAGGGCGTCAGCATCCATTTTCTGTTAAGGTCTTCCGTTAAAATTCGATGCACCATTTTCATTGATATATCCAGGTCAGCCACAAAGTCACGAACTTTTCTTGTACAATTTTCTTGTAGAGCTTCTTCGACTTTGTTGATACCTTCTTTTTTTTCTGTCTTCCACTACCCGATGTTCTCGCAAATGCAGTTCGCTCGCCATCATTGTATTCCTTGAGAATAGTCTGCACACGTCAAAGAGATAAAGTATCCTTTGGCCATGCCTTTTCCATTATTGAATGAATATCAGTCTCTTTCATGCCATTTCGCTGAAGAGTTTGAATAAGGAAATATAATTTCTCAGAAGAATTTTCCATTTTTCGCAAAAAATATGGATATAACTTTCACACGAACGAACAAAAATAAAATTTATAAACGTATTAATATATACTGTATATATGTTTCTTAAAAAAACATTAATACATTATTAATTTCTTAAACATTACACGCATTTATTTATAACCTTAATGTTTGTAGTACATAGATAACATACAGTCCATATTAGAGAAAATCAGGCTATACGATGATTCAGAGAAAACGCCGTTTTTACGACACAGACTATAATTTATTTATTGACATAAGAAAACTAAATTTGCCATTACATTTTTTACCTTAGGTGGCGTACTTATTGAACGCACCACGTAGGTTGAGAGTATTTGAATAATTTAGATAATTGCTTATATTTCTCCTGAAGGTCACCTATAGGCGAAAAAACGATGTTCGGAAACGTATACGAATGAAAACGACAAGTATTTATTAATTTCACACGTAAAACGCAAATTACAAAAAAATTAACCGGTTTTTTTTGGGAAACAGTCGCAGTTTATCGATGCAAAGTTAATTTTTTTCTTGGATGAAGAATGTTATTCAGTATTCACCAACCCGATTTACGTTTTCCATTTATTTCATTAATTATAAACATCTAAAATGTATTGTGTACTATTAGTTGTATATATCATGTTTTATATTAATGCAAAAATAATTTATTCTGTATATTTTAAACGGATTCCTTTTTCTAGTGCTTCATGTGTTGCCTTGGTAGCGATTGCTCCTGCTATCAATTTGCCGTGAGTTCTTCAATATATACATTATAAAGTTAAAAAATAAAATCATAAAGAAGCAATAGTTAAAAAGCTTTAATGGAAAATATAAAATATGTATAAAGATCTCTTATAATTTCTTATCTTTTACCATTGAACTTTTATATGAGATAAGTAATACTCATGTTGAGAATTAATGATTAATTATATCGACATTTGACTATACTTCATCAAATTAAAATAAATTATGAGAACGAATAGTATTAATGAAAATCATTACTGTATATTCTTATAGATAACGAACACATTTCTCATTTCCTTTTTTTCGATCATGACCTACAGTTCAACTTTATTTTTTGTTTGTAAAGAGTGTTAGGAATTAAGAAATGTTAATAAAACATTTGAAAATTTGTAAAATAAAATATACAAATTAAAATGTAGAAATATTTTAAACTATGAAATGATTGTGAAAGAATTTTAAAAATTAATAAAATTGAACAAAACGATTAAATAATTGTGAATACTGTTATAATTTAAAAGTATAAAATTCATAAAATTTCACCTTATGATTGAGTATTTGATAATGTATTCATAATTTAAAATTGATAAAAGGCATAATTTATAAAATTAAAATAAAATCTAATATTAATATTATACATATTTTTACTTATACCGGTTTAAGAATTATAAAACAAATTATTAATCAAATAATATTATTATAATATTATTATTATTATTATATTAAAATCAAAATTTATAATCTGCAATATAGTTGAAATAAAATGATTATTCAAATATTAGTGAGCTAAAATATCTGTAACAAGAAATTTATACTTTGTAAAATGGTTTATTTCAATTTTAGCAGTTAAAAATTAATTTAACACCAAATTTTTAGTTTGATTCATTTAAATTTATGAAATTAAAATTATCTAAATCAATATATATTTAGTATAAAAATTTGATGAACCGTATAAAGTTTTATAATTTAAGTTATTAAAAATCAGTAAAAACTTAATGCAGAAATTTTACGCATGGCGAAATATTTTGTAAAATAACGTATTTAAAAAATTAATATATTTTAATGAAAAAGTTTCTTCGAATATGATGAATTAAAAGGACACTTTATTTTCAATCTAGAACTATGTCTATTGGAATCGCGAACAAAGTCGATATTCAACATTTACAAATTTAGTATTAGTTAATATATAGATTACTTAATAATATTATTTAACAATTTTACAACAATTGTATTTCTATTTTAGACCACCAACGAATAATGGTACTCATAATATCACAGAAGTTTTTATTGACATAGTTTATGACTTTATTGTTAAATCATTTAGTGTGCAAAACCAGATCTTGTCGCTCGAAGATGTCAAGGTCATGTAAAAGACAAACAATTGGTGCCATTAAATTCATCATACGTTCATCGATTATGTATACGTAGTTATTAATAAAATGATAATAAATTTTCTTAGGGTTCTACATTCCACTTTATCTACTGGTTATCAGTGCATATATATCCACCATAACCCCTTACAACGCTTTGATCGCTGATAAATCCCATCCAGACCAAAGAGGTAATTAATTATTCCATGAAATGAATCATTACTTTGACATTTTGACTGATATTATTGTTCATTGAAATATATTATGTCAATTTATAATTATTGAAAGAATTAACTGCTATTGTCCCATTTTTGGGAAGGGTTCGTATATGGTTTTAAAATGATGAACATTGGAAAATAGTTATTGTTCTTTTATTCATCAGTAGAAAATAAAATTAAGTTTAAATTCATACAAAATCTTCCTAAATATTGCAGGAGATTGATACAATAAATATTTTTCAAATACATTACTATCTTTAATATGCAAACTCAAAGAATGATACAAGGAACAGCGATGAAGAGGAAGCAAAGTGGTGGTAATCGTGACGCGCCTACTTGTAGTACTTTCAATCAGGCAGTGTGACTAAAACTTGAATGAAGGTGGTTCCCCACAGATTTTTATCACAATCCATCATCTCAATGAGTTCTTTGGTCGTGTGACGTGGATGTCTATGAAGAAGCTGGTTTTATCGCTCTTCATCCAACACAGTTTGTCGACCAGTGTATGACCTGCCCTACAGATCAAAATTCTCATTTTTAAAATCAAAAACCAATTTTGGAAGGTACTTTTAAGCATTGCTTCTTTGACATACATATAACAGATCTAACGAGCAGCTTCGGAGTCTTGAACACCTCGATTAAAAACACAAAGCAGATGGTGTCAAAAATGTTAAAATTTATCAACTTGGCATTCCATTTAATAAGCTAAAATTGAAGGCAAAAATTAGAGAAATATGAAAATCAAACATACTATCTTAAAACAAAAACTACCTAGCTAATGACGTAAAATATTTTGGGAAAGCATTTCATTTATGACTTCATTTTTTTAACTTAAAAAGCCACTCATGAATTATTTCTATAGAAATTTTTTACATATGCTTAAAATATTCATTATGTGCAATAAAAAATATACTCATCATTTAGGATTAAGTTCGGGTGCCATGGGAGGCATGATTCTTGTAGGGAACATATTTGGAGCATCGTTAGGATTACTTATAACGGTGATTGTTCTGGTTCTATGAGTATCACTTATTTCCTTTTGTTTAGTCTCTTGGCGCAGTGGCGACTGCGAGTATCGGTCTAGTACTGATGATACTCTGTGTGGCAGTAACAATCACTATGACGTCTGAGGTACAACACGTGTTTACAGATTCGCCGATGAGTACTTTTATATTTACATTGATAAGATAGAATATGACTGATCTTGTTTAGATTGTAAAGAAAAAATACAAAAGTTTTGGTTACCACTACAAAGTAAATTGGTTTTTGGTGTTTTACGTTAATATATTTTTAGATCATGATTTCCGTTGGTTGTTTATCACTAGATTCCTCATGCAACAAGGGTTAACGTCCGTTATAGGGTGATTTGAATAATTCTAAAATACTTTTTCATATATATATATATATATACCGTTAAACAGGTTTCTAGAATATTGGATTAATGATATGATTGAGCTCCCTCATTGTTGGAACACGTACAAAGGGGTTTCCTTTCTACTCCTACCTATGCTCATTAGTGCTGCAATTTCGTAAGTGTTTTTAGTCATACATATCATATACTCAAATGTTTTATAGACTAGGAAAATAACATATTTTTATCATATTAACATTAAGTTTTATAAAAGTACTTCGAATCATTTGCATAATATTAGTACAATTTAATATTCAAATATTATTTCATGAATAAAAGATAAAAATGAATAATTATAACTATAAATAACAAACTCTTGCTCATTAAAATCCACCTGAAAAGATAGAAATTCTTTTTAAACTGATAATTTCCAATAAACATCGGTGGATTCGGTAATATTTTGTTGATAAATACTTTCACCTAGGAGTTATTTTCTGAAGCTTACAAAATAAGCTTGCTTTACATTTCTAATAACCGAAATCTTTGGTTTAAAATTAAGTTATACTTATAAAAATAACATCCTTGACATCCACGTATCTATAAGTGTTCCTTCATAATAATTAACCCTTTTCAGCCCATTGTTACCATATGGCAAAATATTTGAAAAATTAAATTACAGTTATCTCTTTTACCCACTTTAAATTTTACGCATAGTAATAGTTTCTAAAAAGTCTAATAGATGACACTACAAAAATTAGAATGCAAAAAAGCGCGATTCTCACTTGTTTCATAGCAATTTAAATCAACATTGTAACGGATATTCAATGCTCCAATATTTTACTTAAATAATAATTTGGTCTGGAAAGGGTTAAACATTAATTCTTGATTTTCAAAACGATCCTTCTGAATACATAACTATTTTAAGAAGACATTTGATAAATTATTTGTCAACTGGGACAAATGAAACTTTCTAATTCCGGTTTATATATTGAAAAAAGTATATAATTGAATTATTACGGATTCCCTCAGCACCATAATAGCTCTATGTTTCTTTGAAAGATTGAAAATAAAAATAAAGTCATTTGAGTAATGTAATAAAGTAATTCGATCTTGGAACAACTGATGTATTTGAACATGAAATCATATTAAATGTAATATTCCTATCAAACAGAAAGCTTACAATATACCTTACAAGCTGAAGGAGAAAATAAATAGATAAATTAAAAAGTTAGAAAAAGCAAAAGTTATACGGTCAAGTTATTCACCTTGGACCTCACCAGTCTAACCAGTAAAGAAAAAAGATTGTGAGATAAAGATGTGTTTAAATTATCGAAAGTTGAATTATTTCGCAAAAAGAGGCACAAAAACCACTAGAAATGTTCAAAAAATTAAATGGACAAATGGTTCAAAATAAATGTCAAAGATTCAGATATCGAAAAAACAGCTTTCACGATGCGGGATGGATTGTATGAATACTTTAAACTTCCATTCGGATTGAACAATGCACCAGCAACTTATCAGAGTTTAATGAACAAAAGTTTGATGGACAAAAATCATTCCGATGCGTATATGGATGATATTATAATACACTCGAAAATCTTCTCTGATTATATAAAGATTATATATCAATTCTATCAAGATTAAGAAGCGCTGGAATAAAATTAAAATCTTGAAACTATGAATGGGCTCAATTAATTATTATTTTTCTAGGATACTACCTATCAGGTAAGGGTGTCATGTCAGATCCAGGAAACACAGATAAAGTAAAAAATTTTCCAACTCCAAAATATGAAACAGGTTCAAACCTTTCTTGGGTTAACTGGATATTATAGAAGGTTCCCAAAAGATTATACAAAAATTACATTAGGGGCTGTCCATAAACGACGATACGCGTGAAGGGGGGCGGGGGTGTCAGAATTTTGTGACGAAGTGTGACATGGGGGAGCGGGGGTTTGGTAAATGTGATGTCAAATCGAAATGCCGAAGTATTTAGTGAAAGAATTCTATGACAAAATGTAACGTGGGGGGTTGGAAATCTACTAAAATTGAGTGACGTCATTTATGGACAGCCCCTTACCACTAACAAATTAACAAAAACAACGCCGAAATCTTCAAAAGATCAAAGTAAAAGAAAGTTTAAATGAACAGCAGAATGTTAGGAAGCCTTTCATAGATTAAAACATAATCTTATATCCCCTCAGTTTTGAAATATCAAGACTTTAATAAATAATTCAATTTAATGTCATGCACAAGCGGATTAGTCTTAAGAGCAGTACTTGGACAAAAGACAGATGAAGGAAAGGATTTTATTATCGCTTATGAAAGTAGAGTGCAAAAAGGAGCTGAAATGACGTAATCAACAATTGAAAGAGAATGTCTAGCCATAATATTGGCGATTGAATATTTTGTCAATATATATACAGGACAGAAATAGAACTGAGATCCGATCAAAAACCCCTGGAAAGCTTAATGAACAATAAAAATACATCAAGTAGATTGGTCGGTTTAGCGTTAAAACTACAGGATTAGATAAGACTGATTCCCGCCATAGCGCTCTGTGTTGGACCCATTTTAATTTTAGGAAACTGCCTTGATTTTTCCGAGTCAACTCATCGATGATTTCTCTAAACTTTATCTGATAATAATTTTATCACACAATTCGGTATGATTGTTCGTCAAACCATTCATTGAAGCATTAAATTCGTCAAGCGGTGACTCCAGAGACACATAACACAAAAATGAGTCACTTTATCTACTCAAACACTTTTTTCGCAATTTAAATTAACTGATATAAATAAATAAAAACATATTTTACTATCGGCAATTCCATTCAAGGATAACAATATAAAAATAATATATCGAAATGGCAAAGCTAACGAAAACGCCGATTTTCCTATTTTTCAGGGATTATTTTATTAAATGGACAGAAGTATACCCATTACCAGATCAAAAGGCGGAAACAACCTAACCCTCAGATTTTCGTCAAAGAAATTATGTTCAGATATGATATTCCAACAAACTATTGACAGATAGAGGGGCAAATTTTCTAAGTGATATTATTAAAAAAAATCAAGGCCTTGTTTATAATATTAAAGTTAAGCACCACTTAATATCATCCTCAAACAGATGGATTAGTAGAAAAGTTTAACAGAACGCTCTTAAATCAAATAACTTCATACGTAAATCATAAACAATGTGACTGGAACTTATACATTTGACCCTGTTTATTTTCATATAATATTGCAATAAATAAATCAACTAGGTTACTCATCGTTTTACATGATATATTTGAGTAATTCAATAATGTCGATTGATTTAAATGTTCATATGCTGTCTTCTCATTTAATCTAAATACTAGACTATGTAACATTAATGCAAGACTGATTACTTTCAGTACATATACAAACTGGTATAGGAATAAAGTTTAAACAAGAGCAATACAAAGACTATTAAGATAAAACAGTCAAAGATCACACCTTTAAAATATGAGAAATCGTACGAGTTTTTACTCCTGAATCAAAAAAGGTAGAAGTCTCAAACTGAATAGACCAAATAAAGGATCATATGAAGTAATAAAAGCTTCGAAAACAAATTTACAGCTAGTGAATAAAAATAATAAAAACAAAGATCCAATATTTGTTCATGCCAATCAATTTAAGTCAGCAGAAAATAGTATTAAATCCGATAATAAAAGATATAACCTTCAATCAATTATAAAATATCCAATGAATACAATTTCCTTTTCATCTGAATTCCAGGATGAAGAAAAAGAAACACTATTACCACACTTAATTTACTATCAAACAATATTTCAACAAAAAAATGAAGAAATTTACAATTATATCGCTCATAAATATGTCAATGGAATAAATTATGATAAAAATATTTTCCGAATAGCTATAACTCACAAACCTAAAGTCTTAATAATTAAAGATTCAACCTGAAATACACCGCTAAAGTAGCTTTGGTAAAATGCAAATTTTATAAAGGAAATAGAGTATTCAATTCAATGTGCTTTAGAGTCTCAGAATCCCTCAATTTTCAAAATAAGGAAGGCCAAACTGCATTTATCTTAGCTGTAATTCATTCAATTGTACAGTATTCGATTAAAGCATACAAATGCAAAATACAATTAGGCTTCATCGATCAGATATACACTCAGTTTAATAAAATTATGTTTTTCTTACCCTTCTTTGAACAGTTAACTACAATATATGTCTAGAAAAAGTTTTTTATTTAGATGGAAAAGAATCGCTAATCTTCGCAAATCTAAAAACAAATCACACCTTTTTATTTACTATTTCTATTCTGAATAAAATTCAAAATAACATTAATACTCATTCTTCTATATACGAATGAATATAAAGACTTTATAGCTCATAATCTATGGGAAAGCGATAATACGTTCAAAATTAAAGTATTTAAAAAATCAGGGGACTTTATTTATAAAAGTATTCTTGAACTTGGTAGATTTACATCCTCAAAAATTCCTTCAGACGAAATTCTCCAAAATCAAAGTTCTCAATAACTATCCCATTAAGTACTATTTATGAATAAATAACCATTTCAAAATCGAACACATTAGATATAATCGAAGATGAAGACATTCACATAATAAAAAATTCAGAACTGAACTTTGACCACCAAAAAAATGACGCAAGAGATGAAATGCACGAATTTAAACCTCAATAAACTATAAAATCTATTGAGTCTTTCATTGTAAACAAATGAGTTATACTTCTTAAGTTAATTTTTGTTCAGATTGTAAAAACTATAATAATCATAATTATATATAAATTATATATTAAGCATAAATGTAAACATTTACACTTATTTCATACATCATTGCCAAGATGTTGTAGATTCAATACGGGTATAACAACAACATTAATGATAGCAATTACAAGATGTATCAAAAATTAATCAAAAACAGTTAATTCTTTTTATTATTCCTACTCCACTTCAGGCTATATCGTGAAATTATAATATAAGATTACTAGAACTCATTATATCATGTAGATTAATTTATTTTTAATTCAGCAAAAAATTCAAATACAATTCAAAAATAGCTCCAATGATTAAATGAGTTAACCAGCTCAATCATCAACATTTCCACACAGAAGAAGTTAATTCCCAAATGAACTAGTTTAACCAACATAAAAATTTCATCAATTACTGAACATTCTGTTCTCAGATATTTTAAAACATTGATACTCCCAAACAGCATTCTCTTATCCAAAAAACTGATACTAAATTCAAATTCGCTAGTGACGCACAACAGAAGACTGAAGAATATATTAGTAATCAAGAAAAGTCTCAATTCTCATGGGTGCAGAACAACAGATCAGTATTAGTTCCAGTGCTGATATGCCAATATCCATGTAAAACAAAGAAACAACCAGCATTATTTTACAACTCTACAAAAATGTATCGGAGGATCAAAAGATTTTTAATTTAGACGATTCAAAACTCCGGTTGAAATTCCTACTTATCTAAAAACCTGTCATAACAACAGAAAATTGATAGTAGTAAAAAATACGAGGTACAATTTTGAGAGTTTAATAAAGATGTGCGAACAAACTTGGAGAAAAAGATCAAATAGTCCAGAATGTAAAGTCACAAATATTGTGATACATACTTCTCAAACACATTTGACAGTAAAACGGAGAAGTAACCCTCATATGATCAAAATACAAAAAAACAACACGCTAGACATTAAAATTCTTAAAGAAGAAAAATATGAACCACTAAATGAAATATAATTTATGGGTCAAATAAAATTTTTCCATTCGCAATCGAAATAGTTTTGGAAAACGAATGCCTAAATCCATTCGATGCATTTCCAACTGTAAGAGCTCCGTCAAAATCTGCCCCGGAAAATACACTTGGAACTTTGAGAAAAAATGCAAAAATAATTCCAGAACAGACTAAAAAAAGTGATTAAATTCAACAATTAAAATGACATTTATATTGTATGTGTGAATGCATGTGAATGATGTAGTAGTCCTTTTTAATGAATTTCTCATCTTTTATTGATCTCCTTCCTCTACTCTATGATGTCATAGCTTTCTTTGGTACCCCACCTATGTTGGACATTGTATATTTGAAATAATCATTAAAATTATTTACTAAAATTATATTTAAAATAATATAAAAATATATAAAATTTTATTTTATTTATAAAATAAAAAGCTTAAAAACTAATACAAAAAATAATAATTTTTTTTATTGAATTAAAAAAATAAATAATAAAAATTTAGAATATAAACTAAAACGATTCGATATCGAATCACGTTATTACAGGGTTATTTAATAAATATAAACATTTATTAAAAAATATATATCCCTTATTCATAAATATATATCCTTTATTAATAAATATAAAGATATTAATATAATAAAGAAGGTGAGTTTTAATGCAAATTCAGTTGAAAATGAAATGAGAAGGCGTGTGTATGCAAGAGAGATCTATTCATTAAGAAATAGAACTATGTTGTTTCTTGATGAAACGGGGTTTAACTTGCATACATCTATCCACTATGGATATTCACCTTTCAATTCTGATACTGTGAAAAACGTACCGGGTAACCGTGGTAAAACTTGTCTTTAGTTGCATTAATTTCCATGAGAAACATTTTATCTTATGATCTTGTTGAAGGTGCCTGTAATGGAGAAAATTTTATGCAATTTCTGCAGAAATCATTTGATGAACGTTGATCAGTGAATATCCATAGTGGATAGATGTATGAAGTTAAACCCCGTTTCATCAAGAAACAACAGGGTTCTATTTCTCAATGAATAGATCTCTCTTGCATACGCACGCCTTCTCATTACATTTTCAACTGAATTTGCATTAAAGCTCACCTTCTTTAGTCTTTTTCGCGAGATATCCAACTTCCTTAAGTTGCGTAAGAGTGCAATCATCGTGCATTATTTCTGCTAATTTCGGCATTGTCTCGTTGTTTTCACCCGAGTTACTTGATCAAGGTATCCAAAGGTATACCGTTTTCTTCACATTCGTGAATTTAAAATTTTTAACGGTTGAAGGTGATAAATTCAACCGTGTCGCAATATCACGAGACGAATCCCCACTGTTTAACATTCTCACGAAGGTTTTCAGTATTTCGATTGTAATTCTAACTCGTGCTTTTCTGGTTCGGATTGCAATATCATTTGGTTGTTCTTCGTTCATTTAGGATTATATTTAAACTATAATTTAACAAATAAATTAAATATATATTGTATTTTTTTAAAAGTATATAATTTAAAAGGCATTTATTTGTTTTTATAGAGAGTTTATATTTATTAATAAAGGATATATATTTTTGAATAAGGGATATATATATTTTTTAATAAAAGGTTTATATTTATTAATAGTAAATTAATTATTTTTAAAAGGTATGTTTGTAATTTTTTATTAAATTAATTATTTTTTAAACTCACAAATTTATCATACCTCAGATTGTATTATTTGTTTTTATTAAATATATTATTTTAGTTTAATGTAATACTTAAAAGAAATATTGAATATATTAAAATACTTTAAAACCAATTAGCAGGCTCGATTACTTAAAAATAGTAATCAAGCCCACCTAAAATTATAAGTAAGGTTACAATAAAGTGGTTACCTAACGCAATTAAAATCAGAAAAATAAGAGTATTGTTTTTTAGTTGTATTGATATTTTATTTTAAATAAATTTTTATTTAAAAAGATTTTGTGTTTTATTCTCGTTTAAACATAGTAATAAGGTAAAAGCTGACACTTCAATCCATATTTCTATGTTCATACAATTACATGACTTAATGATCCTGTTGAAAACCTCAGTATAGGTTGTTTTTCAAACTTTGCCAGATACAGTCCTATTGGAGACAGCTTCTTGTCTGTATTTAGTCCATTACTCTCTCATTTTAGTCAATCCACTTCTCCTTATAAAGTTAAAACACCAGTTTACTTGCAGATTAAACTTTCAGTTTCGTTTCTTGCTTTTTTCATCTCTTTAACAATTTAACATTTTTGAATGTTTACTTTCATGTGGAAAATATATTTTTACTATTGCTCATTTTAAAGCCAAAAGTTTGACACAAAATATGAAATTCACGCTTATGTTTTGTAACTTAAGTAGATTAAAGGTGTAATATAAAGAGTTATCTATAAATTAAATTCTTTCTCATCCCTGCACTTTATTATGTGACTGAAGAACGACTAAATATACATTTTTGATCATGTTGTACCGAACATTAAAATTCGTAAATTAATCATTACTTTTTAAATAATTATAATTATTTATATTGAAATTGTGCTGTTTTGAATTTCATTTATCTCTAAAGAAGCAGCAATTATAAATGTTCTTCAGTGTCCTATGTGGAAACAGTTAATATATATAACTCTTAAAATTTTGATTATCTATTTCATAAGAACAATTTAAAATTAATTATACCATTAGAATAATTAATTAAATATCCCATTTTAGATCTGTTTTAAGTGGTTTGATTTCCGATAAACTGGGAAAGAGAAAAATAATCTTGACGATCAATTCATTTGTAATGGCTTCACTTCTTGTCGGTATGGCCAGCTTAAGAGGACCGAACGCGTATTACTTGGCTTTGGTTTTGGCAGTTATATTCGGTTGGTTTTGCAATAATATATAACTGATATATTACTTTGTTTAATTATCAAATTTATAAATCAAAAAAAGAAAAATAGTGGCTATATGCCAAATGTTCCGTTTAAATTGAGAAAGATTATCAATTTGTGTAAAAGCCAGATTTTGTGT
>MQRK01242962.1:0-13201 GCA_001938485.1 Girardia tigrina | reverse complement strand
ACTTACTTTTATTTTCATAATCTATTGAATTTGTTTTATTGAGTTTTATCAATTAATTAAGTTTTTAATGAATTTTAATTATTTATTCTGTTTCTGAATCTTATAATTTATTGAATTTGTTTTATGGAATTTTATTAAGCAATTTAGTTTCTATAACTTTTGGAATTCTATTTATTGAATTCATTTTAATGAATTTTTACAATTTAATGAATTTACTTTATTGAATTTTATTAATTAATTTGATTTTCTTTAGTTACTGAATTTCATTTATTTATTCCACTGAATTTTATAATTTACCGAAGTTATTTTACTGAATTCTGTTAATTAACTTAGTTTCCTTTAGTTTATTAAACTTAATTTATTGGATTGATTTTATTATTTAATTTAGTTTTCACTAGTTATTGAATTTTACTTATCGAACTCGTTTTATTGAATTTTCTAATTTATTGAATCATCTTATTAAATTTTATTAATTAATTTAGTTTCTTTGGTTTTTGGATTTTATCTATTGAATTTATTCTATTGAGTTTTATAATTTATTGAATTTATTGAATTTTATGATGTGATTTATCTTTCTTTGGTTTATTGAAATTTATTCATTAGATTTTTTATTGAATTTAAAAATTTAATTTCTCCAACTTGTTTTTATTGAAATAACTCTAATCATTAATAGTTTACTGGTAGAGAACCCGAAGGCGCTTCGACGCACACACAACTCGTTGATGTGCGCGAAGGAGGCGCATCTGTTCCTTTCAACCATGAGTGATCATCGAAAAGAGTACAAAGCACACACGAGTTGCCGTTGAACTCTAAAAAACGGATGGGGGCTCTGAGCTTACAAAAATGTTGAAAAAAGGTGGCACACGACACATTCGACACCATATGTGGGCATTCTGCATCACTATTGGGCGTTCCAAACCACTTTGAACTATATTATATAAAAATATAAACATATTGCACTGTGCACAATTGTGAATTTATTAATTTTGCACCCTTGCACACGTGTAGTATTGATTAGCACATGTGTAGTATTGATTAGCACATGTACAACACTGTGCACTTTGTCATGTAATTTGGATGGTTTTTAAAGGAAATTTTGACGGTTTCTAATTTGCACACTTACACTTGTGTAAGTATTGATTAGCACATTGCGGCCTAGGGCAGCACATATGCAGCATGCCTAGGCTCTGTGTAGTATTGATTAGCACTTTTTTGTGTAGTTTTGATGGTTTTTAGGTGTTTTTAATGAGTTATAAGGTGTTTTACATGGTTTTTAAGGTAACAGTGATGGTTTCTAAGGTGTTTTCGATGATTGTCAACGTGATTTGATTAGTTGTTGAGGTGAATTTAATGATTTTTAAGATAATGGTGACGGTTGTCAATGTTTTCGAGTGATTTGATTGGTTGTTGAGATGATGGGAACCGTTACCAAGGTACAGGAACCAACCACAAACGTTTCCAAGGTGATTGTGGCCGTCGTTATGGTAATCAAGACCATTGCTATGGTGATCGTGACCGTTGCCACAGTGACGGGTAACCCCTTCCCCCAGGGGTAGTGAGATGGTTTACTGGTACAGAATCCCAATTTTCTCCTACTATCATCTCTCTAATGATCCCAAAGGAAATTAAATAATACAAAGTGAGTATTCACGCATCACGGCCTACTTTAAAAATAATGATATTATATTATTAATTGTTTTGGTAATTTTTCCAATGAGATTTTTTGCAATTAATTTCCAAAATGACTTAATTTCTTGAAAATAAATTTTAGTGAAAAAACATTTTAAAAGTGAATAGTAAAATAAAAGTAGTCACTTAAAATAACTGTTTGCAGATTTGACCGCTATCAAGATCTTCTTGAGATTTATCTAAATACTTAAATAGGTTAATCTAGCTAGATACACTGATATATGAACAGAATTGAGGAAGAAGTGCGATTTTGCATCATGAAACGGTTTTCAGTTCAAACAAATTGATCATTAGGTATTTGTTTGGAAAACTAAGTAAATAGTTTTTTTAAACTAGGTATGTTTGCCAAACATGAAACTAAGTAATTACAATGTAAGTTTTTTAATAACTAGCTAAACTAGGTACCCAGGTATAACTCATTATTTATTACCTAGTTTTGCAGGTATGACAAATTGTCTTCTGCAAGTATTGATGCAAAATACTTTATTTTAAGTGGTAAATTTTTTGCAATTACTAGAGATAAAAAGTAAGACTAAAGGACATTAAAACTTATTTAAAAATTACAATAAATCTCTACATGAGGCTTTTCTCTAGCAGTTAATATTGTGGTTTTTGTGAAAAAAATAGAGATTCGTTTTTATTTTTCAAAAAAATTCCAATGACTCTTTTTCAGTAAAAACAAGTTTCTTGTAAAATTAATATCCTTCTAATAACAAGTTATTTGTATTCCCGGTTCCAACTTGAAAAACTCTTGTTTATCAGCATTATCATTAATATGATTTAGTAAATCTCCTAATTTTTTAAACATTATGACACGTTCTTTGTGCAACATAAGAGCGAGGCCATGGGGTACGTTATACAAGAACGCATTACTGCTTTCGAGACCAAGTTTTTTAAAAATTGATATCTGTTCGACTTTCTTTATATCAATATGTTTTACTTGAACGATATTTTTCAAACGCCGAACTTCTTTCTCTTTGACATAATCCTGGCATCTCACTTGACGGGGGGTAAATATTGATGCTAGGAATGCCATCAAATCAGCAAGATCGTCTCCACCGAATCTTACAAATCCAGTCTTAATGAGTCTTTCATAATTCCTTTTATTATATGTAATTGTTAAAAGATTTTTTTGAAAATATCTACTAACTCCGTCTACCTCAAATACCTCAGCTGGAAGATGCTGATGATTAAAAATTTGTGCTCCTGCAAAAATCAATTCAGTGGCAATATATCCACATGACCAAAGATCTGACAAGAAATTTGGTTCAGCTTCTTTAGGATCTGTAATAAGTGGAGGGTCTACACTACCTGGGCTATTGAATATTTGAAACTGCTCCCCGCGTTTCATAAGAGATCTATAACTCAATTCCATGTCTTCGTACATGGGTGTCCCACCATATACTGGTTCGTAATTTGTTGACTCCATCTGACTCAGTTCAGTTCGATGAACTACAGTTAATTGTGACTCTCGACAAATAAAGTGCGTGTTATACGACAGACCAAAGTCTCCAACTTTTAAATGAAGATTGGACCCTATCATTATGTTTTCGGGTTTTAAATCTTGATGGACGATGTTACACTGAGCGAGAAAATCAATCACACAAAAAACCTCAAAAATATAAACTAGTGTTGTGTCATACAAATCAATTCTCTTCTTTCTATAAACCTCCATGATTATTATTAAAATAGATTCAATGTGTCCTCTCCATAAAGCATTTGTTATGTCCTTTTTCCTCCAATATTCGATCAATTGTATATACCTCCTCATATCGCAGATACACCACTCAAAAAACAGAAAAAGACCTTTGACGTTTGGGAAGTTCACTGAAAATTGGAAATGGATAACATAGGGGCTCGATCGAGCTCTGATTAGACTATTTCGTTCTTGGATATATGCAAGTAAAGTTCGAGTATGGTTCAAGAAGTCGCCCGACGGGGACTTTTTGATATGTTTTATTGCAAAGTATTCGTTGATTTGTCGGCTTGTGACTCGGTAAACATCACCAAATGTACCACTACCAAGACCAACTACATTAATCATTTCCTCGGCGAAAAAATCGGTATTCAATATTTGGGTATTGAATCGAAAGGCGTTATTTAACAATTCCTTATCTTTATAATATTTGTGTATGAGTAAGAGGGAATTATCGTAATAAAACTGTTCCGACATACTCAAAACCCAAGCGCTTCCCGAGATGTATTTGTCAATTAGCGTTGTCGGTCTCAGATTTGCCTCACAATGTTTCACGGGACTGTGATAAATATCCTTGGAAGGAGAATATTTTTCAAATGCTCTTTTCCAACCGAAATCAGGGCTTACGAAATTCCCTTTTTGGGGAGTTTTGAAATACATCAAATTATTTTTTATTGGAAAAACTGGTGACTTATAATGGACTCCATCAAAGGAATCATCAAAATCACAAGCAGTATCTTCAAATTTCGCGTCACTTCCACACTTATAGAAATCCGTATCATAATAATGATCATCTTCCATAAACTGTTTGTCTCGTTGTAAACGATTAATTTTTTTTTGCTTTTCTTGATAAACATTATCTAAAAACTTCTTCACACTCTCACTTCTGTTTCTTTCATTTTCTGATTTAACTGTTGGCAAATTTTCGAAATCAACGTTGTCTTCGTCTTCTTCTCCATAATCTTCTTCGTTTATTACATATCTTTCTGCTTCTTCTTCCTCTTTTAGTGCACATTCTTGTGCTTCGTTTCCTTCATCTATTACTAATCTTCCTGAATCTTCTCCTTCATATTCTTCATATTCTCTTTCTAATCCATGTGCTCCTATTCCTACACATTCTCCTTCTTCTTCTTCTTCAATATCATAAAAATTGTCAATAAAACCTTGACTATCGAGATTGGCCTTAAATTCATCGGGATACGCATGAACAATCGATTGCTCATGGATCATGTCAGTGTCGTGGCGAATGTCCGGTTGAAATAATGGGTATTGTTCTTGTTCTCCTAATTTTTCCATTTCTTCTCGTTCTTGTAATTCTTTCAATCTTTCATCGAATCGATCGGATTCTTCACCAATTCGAGGACGGTGTAATTCACATAGATCTGAGTCTTGTCCTATCGCAAATGTCACGTTGAGATTTTCTTTTGATTCTTTTTGAGGAGTGGAAAAAGTAAGATCCCGAAAAAAGTCCGAAAGTCTGTGTTTATTTAATTTCCGACCTAGTTCGAATTCATTTCCCGTTGGTTCCGTCTCAGGAATCTCCGATTTGCGCTTCTTCGTCACTCGGCGATTCACATTTCGTTTTGTTGACTTTTTTACGTCTTCTGTCGGTTTTGTATCTGTACGAGTTCTTCTGCGGGTTCGCGGAGGTCTGGGAGCGCATTCCTCGGTCCGTCGACGAGCAGGATGGTTTTGATTTGTTTGAACATTAAAATTACCAATTCGATCATCAAAACTCATTATAACTTCTTCATTAAAATATTTGTTAATTTAATTATTAATAAATCGATTTAATATTGAATGAAATTGAAAAATATATTTCTTTAATTTAAATTTAACAATAGAAACTATTATATGATTTCCACTCATTTTTTCATCTACTGAAATAGTAACCTGAGTAATGATAATTAATTAGTTAATTTTGTTATAAAATAATTTTATATCAAATAGAATCGTCAAACAATAATTCTATATTATATTCAATATATCTATATTATATTATATAGTTTTTTAACTCCAAATTCATAATTTTACACATCAAGTTCATTTTTTTGAATTTCAAAAACATTTGTTTAAATTCAATATTAGTCACAAAATTGAAAATTTTAAATTAAATATAATTAATGAAATATTTGTTTGAATATTCATGGTTTGGTTGGAACAATAGATTTTTGTTAAAAGCGTGATTTGTTTTTTAGTTTCATCTCAATTTGTTAAAACAAATGCTACTCGGCCAAGATGAAGACATTGATTAAAACTATTAAACAGTACAATGGAGAAGAGGATATTGCGAAGTGGCTCGATCGCGCTAAAGTCATAGCTGAAGTAGCCAATGAATATATGGCTAAAGCCATGCAAATGTTACTGGAAGGTAAGGCATATAATGTCTGAGTTAATTTAGATAAATCGCGGAAATGCGATATCGATGAAATTGAATCGGTATTGAAAGAAATGTTTCAAAAAATGATGTGGAAGTTTTTGATGAATTGAAGAAAAAAATAGAACGGAATGAAAGTGCACAGAGTTTATTGAGTGATATAATGCTCTTATGTTCAAAGTGTCGCATTACGGACGAAAATACAGTAAGGTCATTTTTTATCAGCTCTTTTCCGTCGAATGTGAAGGAAAAAATACAAACTTTGATCAAATATTCAAAAATAAGTTTAGATTTTATTGCCAGTAAGGCCGATGTATTTTTAAGGGAAAATCGAGAAAAATTGATTTCGCCGTCAGGAATAGCAAGGAAAATAAATTGATTCGAGATGATGTCCGACAGTCACCAGGACGTGATGGGGAACGTTTGTGGCAGAACGCTCCCCAAGAAATGTCACAAAAGTGCAATGACGGTGTCGAGAAGACGGATGAGAGACGCCTATATAAAACCTCTTTTGCTAAATGCTATACTTGCGGTCAACCGGGCCATTTTGCAAGGAATTGCAATAATTTAAACTACAATGGAGAGCAGTAAGAGTCGCTGGTTCTGCTTTTATAATTCAGAAGCTACCAATTGTGAGTGCTTGGATAAATGGTATAAAGGTCCTGGCACTGATAGATAACGGCAGCACGGTGAGTATGATCGAAAGAAAAGTATGCTGTGGAGAGATAAACGAAAAAAGAGGATGGGTCACTAGAGTGGGTGGAATAAAAGTAGAGTATAAAATGCAAATTAGTGTTGAAGTAACCGTAGGTAGAAGAGTAAATAGTGAAATGCTAGTGATGAATAAACTAGTATCTGGTGTTGATGCGATTTTCGGAATGGATTTGATAAAGAAATTAGGATGTATTGAAATTAATGTAGATGGCAATGTGTCATGGAATTCGAACAGACAAGATGAGAAGATAAATACTGGACAATAAATACTGGATCCAAAATGAAAATGAACAGATTTTATTGAAGAGATGCACAAACTATTATGCCATTCTGGTAGTAAAAAAGGTCTATAACTATTTTCGAGAAGATTTTGACATGGAAAATATGAGAAATTTAATTAAAGAAATAATCCAAAATTGTTTACATTTTCAAAAAAGAAAGATATTAACAGCGATAACGAAAGAAAAACATATAAAGTTGTCGGTAGATGAACCTTTCCAGAAAATATACATGGGCTTCTGTGGACCATTCAAAAGACACATAAACGGATATCAATACGTACTTGCAATAGTAGTCCAATTCAGTAGATATATTAGCCTGAATGCAGTTGCTAGTCAAGATGAAAAAAACAGTTCGTAGAGTGATATTGGACAGATGGATATGGAAATTCGGACCTCCAAAAGAAATCCATGTTGATAGAGGAAAAACATTTGATTCAGCTATAATCTATTCAAGTCCATATCATCATAATATAAATAGGATAGTGGAAAGACAATTTCGAACAATCAGAGATGCTATAAATATTAGAATGAAAGACGGAGACCACAGAGATTGAACAAAAGTTTTTTCGGAAATTAGAATTTATGTTGAATAGTACAGTTCAAGCTACGCCAGCTGACATAATATTTGGGAGATGATTCAGACATTGGTAGAAGAACAATAAAGAAACTAACGGAAACCAAGTTAATGACGAACAAATATGGAGACAAGAAGAGTTTTTGAAGTTGGAGACAGAGTGTTGATAAAAAAAGAAAATATATCAAAAGAAGATGACCGTTACATGGGTTCAACAATTGTGTTGAAACGAAATCACGAAAGGTGTTACGAGTTACAGCTCGAAGATGGTAGAATTTTGATTAGAAATGTTGAATGGCTAAAGCCATTTAAACCAAGGGGGATGTGAGGAATGTTTTGAATTGTGCGTTGATATTGTGCATGTTGTATGTTGATTCGGATTGTGCCTCTCCTACCCAGACTAATGATTGGTATTTTCTATGATTCCTACTAATTAAAAATAATTTAGTTTAATTTTAAAGTTGTGAGAAGTATTTGTGACGTCAACATCAGAATTTATTTTACTAAAATTATAACTTTTTTATAAAACAAATTTTCCGACTATTTTCTTAATTAATAATTCATCCGCTGTTTTGTGATAAATTTTAATATTTTTGCATTGTGGAGTTTTATAGTCACCAGTGGATCCAATTACCAGTAGTGGTGACAGGGGAGTCAATGTTGATTGCAGACGGGGACCATGGGGGAAAAGAAGGAGGAAAAAATGACAACTGTAAATCTTTTTTGAGTGGTTTGGGATGTGATGTCGTTCCGAAATCCAAAAGTAAAATACTGAAATCAAAAAGGAGAGAAACGTTTTCTAATATCCATCCCGAGATCGCCAAGCTGTATGTATTGCATATTGGTTTTCCTAGATTAAAGTTAATGCATTTTCATCAAATGAAACTGGATGGACTCACTAAGCAACTTAATCTTCATATGAATCCTGTTATGTCCTCATTACAATAAACTGAAAGAGTCTTTTCGATTCCAAAACGACATAATCGATTCACGTGTGGCTAACCGAATAAGGTCCGAACTCAAAAAAATTAAATCAAGAAACGAATACATCATTCAGGAACACAATCGTTTGAAATTTCAAAAAGAAAACGATCAAGACACAATTTTGATTTTCTTGCGTTTATATTCTGAAATTTGTCTGAAAATTCAACACGAAGATCTGAAATCGTTTGTCGAGAAAGACATACATCAAATTGTATACGAAAAAGATTACGGAATTGATTCAATTAAAAAAAAATTTTATCGATATTTTTAATAAGACAATTCGTTCTGACGTTTTACAGAAACAAATTTTGGGTTTGAAATATGCTGTTTTTTAATTTTGCGTTGTTTTTTTTAAAACACTATTTTTAATATTTTATTATTTTAGAAATTTTTGAAAATAAGTTATATTTAATATTCAATCTTGTATTTTTTAATATTAAATCTTTTAATCATTAATCTTTTAATTTAAATTAATACAAACTTAGAAAATATATTTTTACAAATACTAATACAATTTTTAATAAGGAATGTTTTTTTAATTAATGTTTTTTAATGAATGTTTTTTTTAAATTCAAATTGATTTTTAAAATTCTCAATTTGATTTTAAATCAAAATAATCTTTTTTAAAACTATTTAAATTTTGATCAGCGCACCAAAAATTAATTACCTCATCATAAAAATTTTATTGAAGTGGAATAATCCAAATGGCGTCAATATTGCTGTTTTTTTATGTGTTCTTGCTTCATAGGAATCTGGTAATATGCTTTCTCCAGGTCTATTTTCGAAAATATAATGGCCTTATTCAACCTGGTAGTTAGATCTCTAAGTAAAGGGACAGGATACGCATCCTTGATTATTAAAGCATTTAGACGTCGATGCTTTTGTGACATTTTTCAGAGTCATTTCTCTTCTTACTTCTCTATCTTCGATAGCGTTGGCGTACGCCAGTTCCTTTTTCCTAGTTTTTTCTCAACTGGTTTTTCCATTAGTTCATCAATCTTTTTAAATACTTCTGGTGGATTTTTATCCCCAATTCTAATCTCTACAAGCTCCTTCATTATCTCTAAAATATTTTTTCTTTCGAGAATACACTTTTCATTCTTGTTTCCCAGCTGCCTCCTTGTGTTTTCTCATGTTTGTTTATCGCTTCTGGGGTCATGAATACTGTAACTAATATTGCTATTCTTTCTTCCTTAAATCCAAAAATCTTAGATTATCTCTCAAAGCTTATTAGGAATTCTTCTAATTTTACTTCTGACCCATCGAATGTCTCCGGTCCCTTGATAATTGGAGTCACGTGGTCGTGTGTCGCCATATTAAGAACATTGACACAAATCGCGTTTGAACTTTTATTACAATCACATTTAGAGTCATTATGACTCTCAGAAAGTCTTTCATCGTTTGTCATCATTCTAATTGGTTTTCTTATTTCTCTTTTAAATCATGATTATTCGAATAATTTTTCTAAGTCTTTTTTTTAAAATATATTAATTAATATTAATTAAAAATAATAAATTTTACCATTTCTCAATAAATCCCAAAATAATAAAAAATGTCATCAAATTAATAAAAATACATTTAATTTAAATTTTACCAAAAAATATTAAACTTAATTTTAATTGTTAAATAAAATATGAATTTATAAATTGATTATATTAATTATGTTCGAATAATCAATCACTTTAAATTTAAATAAAAAATACCAATTTCCATCTGGGTGGGAGAATCACCATTCTAAATTCAACATACTTAAATCAACATATAGCATCACTACATTTACATATTCAAACAATTTCAAATATTCCTCATAGTCATGAAAGAAAAGAACAATAATAAGGTAGCGATAATAACAAATAGTACTTTTCAACTCGAGGAAAGAAATTTATTGATAAAGAAAAAAAACGTAAGAAGAGAAGCAGATCGATCTATGTGTCCGGCAACAATAAAGAACCGAAGACATGAAAAAAGTTATGAATTGGAGTTAGATGGTAGACTTTTGATCAGGAATGTAAAATGGCTAAACTCTTTTATATCGAGGTGTATGTGAAGAATATTTTGAATTGTGTTTATTGTGTGTTGTTTGTGTTTCTCCAGCATAAATGGAAGATTGATATTTTAAATATTTTAAAACGTCGAATTATTATTTTTTTAAATTTTAAAAATCAAATAACTAACTTAAGAATTAAATTAATATATCATAAATAATATAATAAAAATATTTTAAAAATTATTAAAATTATTTTTGTAATTTATATTGTCCTAGTGGAAATTCAAGTAGTGATACAAATAAATATAATAAAAGTCATATGAAGGTTTTGAATACAAACAATAATCACCAAACTCAGAGGAATACCTTAAATCACTCATGAAATTAAATCAATGATCTCACGACTTCTTCAATACTTCAGTGCTGCCTCATACTTCTTCAAAATTTGAGTCTTTATTTTCAATAATTTTGACGCAACTCCTCAATAAATAAATAAAAATTCAACGCATCTAAAATATAATCTGAAACAGTGTTCTTATAAACTTTTCGATATTCCAGAGAAACACATGCATATAAAATTATAGTTAATATAGTTAATTGACCGCAAGATGAAGATTTTGAAGGTTTGGCAAAATGTGATGCATCACCAAATAATTTGAGTCTCCGAATATGAGACCCCCGTGAATCTTATTAGTAACTGTGAGAATATTCATATGGAGTAATGATAGAAAATGTGTCAACTGGAGATAATACTCAACTATACACTCCCTCGTGTATAAATATATTATGTTCACGCGACCACCATGGTATTCTTTCAATTCTCTCAACATGATTTTTAATTCGGTAAGTTTAATTTTATATTTATTTCAATCAATTCGAAATAAATATTGAAATTCATGTTCTTAAAAAATATGTTGGAAGTCCATCGACTGTGAGGAAGCAGTGTAGGAATCGGGAAGAGATGTTTTAATATATTCCCTGGTACTCAGGTCTTCCTTCAGTAATCACTCATTCGATCAGTTGTATAAGAATAATGAATTAATAATTAATAGTGAATACATAAGGTTTAATTATGATTATATTTTAGATCACCATAGTGTTGATGTTAACGATCCTTGTAAGTTTCTCAATTGAACGAAATTCAGCCAAAGATGCTAAAGAGGTCGAAAGATGTCAGACTCAATGTTTAATAGATAAAGATTATTGTATTAAAGTATGCGGGTGGTATAACGAAAACTGTCACACTCGATGTTGGGCCGCTTGCACTCGCTGTCAGGAGTATTGCAAGAACGGAGATAATATATAAAATATAAAATAATTTGTTATTTTTCATTTATGTTTTAAAACCTTTTGAATAAGGTACGGTTAAAACATATCCAAGTTCTAAACTATTTTTATTAGAGTTACAAGATTGATCTTGATCTTGAACATCTGTAAGATTAACGTTATTACTATTTCCAATTAATTTATCAATAGTTTCTTTCGTTAGTTTATCAACTATTGATTTTGAAAATCCTTTGTCATATAATATTTTTGTTAATTTATTAAGACTTTCATCACATCGTCTATATGTAGATGAAACAGCCCATGAACGAAAAATAAGTTCTTTGATCATATTTATACGATATTTAGATTCATATAAACTATTCGGGATTGTATACAGTTTTCTTTCTGTAAATCTCAGTCTCATAAAAACAATTCTTTCTCTCAATTAACAAATTCAGATAAAAATGGAGAGATCATTCTCATTGTTAAAAATCAAAAAGATGTCATCAACATAGCGTTTATAGGCTAACGGTTTCTCACCAGCAAATAAATCGATTTTATCTTCAATACTCGAAAGAAATATTGAAGCCAAAGTAGAAGATAATGGTGAACCCATAGCTACTCCATAAAGCTGTTTGTACCAGTCTTTGTTGAATAAAAATGGACATCTGACGTGACAAAACTTAACAAGTCACGAAATGCAACTGTGGCGGCAGCAACTCAGTGAAAGCACTTTTTATCATTTTTAGACATCCCGCGGGTCATCAAGGGGAAGTGGGTTCCATTGCGTCGTTATCTAATTTATTATTATTATCTTCGTTTTTACTATTATTGTTTTTATATCTATTATTATTCTTGTTATTTTTATCTTTATTATTACTCTTGTTATTTTTATCTTTATTGTTTTTATTTTTGTTTTCATTATCCTTAATTTTATTATTATTTTTATTATTATTTATTTTTATATAAATATATATAATAATGACACAAAGACATACGTTCATTAATCGTCCGAAAACGCCGACCGACTTGGGAATATCTGAATACTTAGTCTTTCTTTCGCAATTATTGGAACCACTTGAGGAGCCACCGATGAAATAATCTGGTTGAAACCATTTCCCAAGATTTGAATTCAGAGCGCAATCGAGAGTGGTACTATTCAATTCAACCATAACGCTGATCAGCACACACTCTCCATAAACTCCCGAAGTAACGTAAACGTCAATTCTCTGTAATTGCAAATCACTGTCGCTTTCGTGAACACCAGTGGTCTGTTTGAAACCGTGTTTGTTGGTGATTATTTTTCAAAACTTCGTTCCCATACTGTTTCTACAACTTTGAAATATTCTCATTAATTTATACCATTTATCATGAATGTCTTCACAAAATTTGATATGCAATCTCCGATCGAGAATTATTACATGATTATCTTCAAATGTCTTTACAAAATAATCCACATTAAAAATATAGTCGAATGGTATGAATAATTTTCTCAGATAATAATGAAATTGCTACATTTAAACAAATAATATTATTTGTTTAAATGTAGCAATTTCATTAAAATTTTGTTATTTATCATGTTTTATTTTAAATTGAATAATATTTAATATTATATTTAGTTTTTTAACATATT